>CAUYON010159521.1:0-16420 GCA_963573935.1 Arctocebus calabarensis | reverse complement strand
CGCTGTGTCCCCCGCTCTCCCTCTCCCTGTCCCCGCTGTGTCCCCCGCTCTCCCTCTCCCTGTCCCCGCTGTGTCCCCTGCTCGCCCTCTCCCTCTCCCAGCTGTGTCCCCCGCGCTCCCTCTCCCTGTGTCCCCCGCTCTCCCTCTCACCAATCTTCAGCATTGGTGATTGAATTAAATGTTTGGTAAACCCGTCTTATATATCTGTGGACAGTGAATGTTGTTTCCACTAAATTCAGGTGTGCTACTGGAGATGCTAATATTAGCAAGCTGCTAAAAGCGTGTGACTGCCAAACTGGGTTGAGGGAGAGCCCCCCTCTCACCCCCTGCCCTCCTGCCGTCCCGCCTGCCGCCTCTCTCTCTTTCCTCTGGCTTTTCTGGGCCTTCACCCACCCGGGGCCTCAGGAAGCATTGCAGCCACTTCTGCCACCAGACTGGGATTTCTTCCTTCTTTACCATGTGCCCCCCGAACTGTCCTCCTGACCCTGTCCCAAGGAGGTCAAAGTGCGCAGTAAAAGGTGAAGAGAGGCTTGTGGAGTCTGTTCTGACGCGTGTGGGCCCAGCCGTCTACTCAGCACCTCTGGGCCTCCCCGAGTCATCTGCAAAATGGGCAGCTTCACAGTAAGTACCTCTCGGGGTAGAAGAGAGAATAACGCAAGGTCAGCAGGGAAACCACAGCTCTCCAGGTGTCAGAGTCCTGGGCGGCCTCCTCCTGGCACCTGACTGTCACAAGAGACTCCCCATCGTGTGACACAGTGCCGGAGAGAATCACCGTGTGTGAAGCACTCCCCACTGTGCTGGCATGAGTGTGGGCAGATGGTATTTGCCATAATTATATCCATACACAGAAAAGCCTAGAAGAAACTATGCCGGCCAGTGTGCTGGCATGATAGCTAAGTTCTGCTCAATTTCTTTTAAAATGATGTCCACCATAAATATATACAATGTTTATTTGTCAATCAAAACAGAGATATGAATAATTTTTTTCCCCAAATTGCATGTAGTGAGCATAACTTGGAAATATTAGGGAAAATGTTGTAAAATAACAGTAACAACCAGCTGTGTCTGCAGAGCCACCCACAAGGTTTGTCCTGAATCCTCTAAAACCTGCAATTATTAAATAATAGGTAATAAAGTGATGGAGTATGTAAGAATCTACTTTTCTCCTTAACATTGAAAGAAAAAGATTTTTAGGTACAATTATATGCTGCAGAATATTAGATTGAAACTTCAGCTAAATGTTTACAATCCCTTGGCGGCCAAACTGCATCAGAACAAGTTTGGCTGTGGCAACAAGGACATTTTGTTGATAAAAAGAGGCTCCCCTGGGAAGCGTGTGGCTTAATTGACCTTCCCTGGATTCTGATCACTATTCAAACCCACCAGAAACATCAGCAGACTCTTGCCAGAGCTATTCACGTTGTAAATGGGAAGTTATTTCTGTCTAAAAATATGCAAAATACATTAGAAGGTAATTGCAAGACATTCAGGATTTGAGAAACTTACTTTGATGAGTTTTAATGGCAAAATATACTATCTTCCATTGGGCCTGACTTTATTTTGTTAGTAATGCTAATTGTTCAAACAGCCCTAAATGGCCTAAAAAACCTGGCAAACACTTGTCTAATACCTCTAAACAGATGGACAAATTTCTAATTAAATCTAAATTTATTCTTTATCTCTAACTTCCTTCAGACAAAGACACGGATCTAAGCACACTTGACTTTGCTGTGAACCCTCTCCTGAGCCTCCCTCCCTCCCATGCCTGTGTCTGGGGAGGGGTGTCTCATTCTTTCCACGGTGAAGAACCAACTTCATTACTTTTTAAGATTTTCCAGTCAATTTGGGAATAGCAATGATTTAGAATTTTTGATTCATCATTTTTTTAATTCACAAAATTTAGTAGTCTCATTAGTTTCTTCTTTTTCTTCTTCTCCTTCTCTTTCTTTTTTTTTAAGATGAGGACTGGCTACATCACCCAGATCTCGAACTGCTGTGATCCTCCTGCCTCAGTCCCTTGACTAGTTAGGACTACAGGTGCATTTCTGTTTTTAAAAAATTTATTTAAAAAAGTTGGTCAGTGGTTAAGATTTATCAACTTTTTTTTTTGTTGTTGTTGATTTCTTAGGTTGCTATTATATTCTTGTATTTGTCTCCTTCCTTTTATTTCAACTTCTTGCTGAAGCACATTGTTTTAGGAGTTTTCTTCCTCCCTCCAGGAGTTAGTAAAGTCTTCGTTTTTCTTAGCTTGGAGCTGACTTTATTCCCTCCTGACTACTGAGGGGACACAGACCTGTGGCCTGGCAGCGCCTCTCCCCCCATATTCAGATGATGTTTTCCCTGATCAGAAATCTGCCATCCTTCTAATTCCTGTAATCTGAGTTTTCTTTCCAGTAACCTTTACAGTCTCTTTATTCTTGCTGTTCTTTATTTTCACTTCTGTGTATCTAGGTGTGGATCCATTTTTATTTGTCATTACCAGCATCCAGAGTTAGCTTTCTTCCTGAGGAGGGTCAGCCTGCGGTTCTGAAAAATTCTCAGCTGTTATCCCTTTGAACAATGGCTTTTCTGCCATTGTGCCTGTTCTTTTCCTTTTGGAGTATTTGAACCTCTTAATCATTCCTTTGTTTCTCTTTTGTTTTTTATATTGCTCATTCTACTTTCCTCTGCTGTATTTTGGTGAATTCTTCCCTGTCATCTTCTAACTCATTATTACCCTTTTCACTTATATCAATTTAGATTTTGCTTTTATTTTAGCGACTATTTTTCCATTTTCTGGCTTTCTCGTTTATCTCTTTCCATGTTGATGTGTTCGTGATTTGTACTTGCCTGTTTTGGGCTCATGTTGGCAGAGTGGATACGTGAATGGCCCAAACTCCTCACCCTTCCTGAAGCCTCTTCCTCTGCCAGACCTGCAGGTCTTCTCTGAAGAGGTGGTTCCCGCTGCTCTGTCCCTTCATCGTGGGTTGACACTGGGACTTGCTTTGGCTAACATGATGCAGGGAAGTGATGATGGTTCAGCCCTGAACTAGCTTCACGAGGTGTGGACATGTGAGCCAGCCCAGCTAAGACCAGGCAGCCGCCCAACCCCATGAACAATGATTGCTTAGTTTTTATGCCCTTGAGATTTTGCACATTTTTGTTGTTATGTAGAATTGTTGTGTCAATAAGTAACTAATGATGCTCTTTTCCTAGATCTTATGCCTTCATTTAGCTCTCTGAATCTTATGTGTGTGTATTCTAAAACCACTTAGAGATTTATTTCTTCCATTTCATTGGAAATGGTTTTATCCCTTGATTGCCAACTTCATTATATGTTTTGCTTCATTCATGTGCATTTTGAAATTTTATTTGTTAGGTTCCTCTCAAGAACTTTTCCTTCTGATTTCTCTGAATTCACTTCATCTGTCCCTAAAGTCCTGATTTGGGTCTTCTACAGGAAAGAAGACCTATTCCTTGCTTATATTGTGGGTATTGCAGATCTAGCCACTGAGCCAGAAAGTGATGTGGCCCAGTTCTGTGCAGGTGCTTTCTCCACTTCTTCCCGCACTTTAGATGTGACAGTCCCTGGACATAATTGGGTTTTCGACAGGCCCAGTTTGTGTCTGAGAGAGCCCAACCTCGGCTCTTGTAGTGAAGACATTCCCTCCCACTCAAAAGTGTTCCCAGTCCTGTTACTACTTACAGGAGCTGGGCTCACTTATTTGTTTGGCTTTTTCCCTTCCTTTTTATTCTTTCTTCTGTCTGGTGGTGGGTAGGTATCCATATAGATTCTCACTTTGTATTTGAGGTTGACTAGACTTAAAAAAAATTGTATTTAGATATGTTTAGGTGGTTGCTTTCATTTTCAAGGAAAAGTAGACACACTTTTCCTTCTAGTGAGTATAGCTAAGAATGCTATTCATTATTATAAAACAAATCTAAGAAGACTGAATGATGGGGAGAAGAAGGTAGATATCTGGGGATGTGGTGCTCAGGGCATGACACAACAGTACATGCACTGGGTTTTCCTTTTGGCTGTAATTCTTCAGACTTGGAACTGAAGAAGCTGACAACCCAGAAATGCCAATTATCACAGACAAAAAGCCCTGTAGTTGGAGGACTAGGAGAGAAGCAGCCAGAAAAACAGAAAATTTTTAGAATAACTTCTCTTCTTCAGTAAAACATGACATAAAGACATAAAGCTACAGATTCAAGAAGCTGAGTGAACCCAAACAGAACAAACCCAAATAAACCTACATCAAGACATAACATCATCGGCTCGGCACCTGTGGCTAAACGGGCTAAGGCGCCAGCCACATACACCTGAGCTGGCAGATTCAAATCCAGCCCTGGTCCTCCAAACAACCATTACGGCTGCAACCAAAAAATGGCCAGGTATTGTGGTGGGTGCCTATAGTCCCAGCTACTTGGGAGGTGGAGGCAGGAGACTCGCTTGAGCCCAGGAATTGGAGGTTGCTGTGAGCTGTGATGCCACAGCACTCTATCCAGGGAACAGCTTGAGGCTCTGTCTAAAAAAAAAAAAAAAAATCAAATTTCTTTATCTTTCTTTCAAAGATAAAGACAGAGAAATAATCTTGAAAGCAGCAATAAAGAAGAAATACCTTATCTAAAGGAAAAAAAGTAACAATTTTTATGACTTGTATTTTTTGATGAGATTTTATGGGATATTTTCCAAAAGCTTAAATTAAGAACTATCAAATTAGAATCTTACATCCAGTGAAAATATCCTTGAAAAATAAAGAAGAAATCATGACAGTCTCAGAAGAAAGAAAACTAAGATAATTTGTTTCTAACAGACTTACTTTAAAAGAATGATAAATGGAAATACTCTAAACAGGAAGGAAATAATAAAAGAAGGAATTTTGGGACATCAGAGATGAAGACAAGGTAATAAAAAATCTGGGTAGATGTTATGGACTTTGTCCTTGACTTTTATAAATCTTGTTTAATGATTAAAGCAAAAATTAAAACACTGTCTGATATGAGTCTAAATATATGGAGAGGAAATATTTAAGATAATTATAACCAGAGAAAAGTATGGGATATAAAAGGAGATAAAGTTTTTATACATTATTTCAACTGGGAAAATGATGATACCAACAGACAGTGATACAATAAAAAGCATTTTAGATAAAATGAAATAAAACTCTAAAGTGTTTAAGTAACCCATAGGAAGGCATGAAAAAGAAAAGAGAGAAACAGAAATCTAGAGAGAAAAAAAAAAAACAGACATGAGACCTAACACATCAATGATTACACTAAATGTAAATTGTCTAAATTAATAATTAAAGGACAGAGATTGGCAGGGTGAATTAAAAAGCATTATGTAGGGGGCAGTGCCTGTGGCTCAAGGAGTAGGGAGCTGGTCCCATATACTGGGGGTGGTGGGTTTGAGCTCAGCTCTGGCCAAAACTGCAAAAAAAAAAAAAGGTATTATTTAATGATAAGTGGTCTATAGGAAACTTACTTTAAATATAGCACAGTTAAAAGGATAGCACAATCAAAATACATCATGCAAATGTTAATCAAAGAAAAGCAGTAGTGGCTATATTAATATTAGATAAAGTAGGTTTCAGGGCAAAGAGGATCACCAGAAAGAGAGAGGGACATTATATAATGATAAAAGGCCAATCTACCGAGAATACTTAGCAGCTCTAAATGTGTATGTAGCGCACTATTGAGCTGCAAAGTATGCAAAGCAAAAACGGATAGAACTGAAAGGAGAAATAGAAAAATCCACAATTATAGTTTTATATTTTAACACTACTGTCTCAACAATATATAGAAATCTTAGATATCAAATAAAAAATATAGAACTCAGAAAACACCACCAAACAATAACATCTAATGAGCATGTATAGCACTTTTCACCCAGCAAATGCAGAAAACATATTCTTCCAAATTACCATGGGACTTACATCAAAATGACCAATACACCGAGCCATAAAACAAACCTCAGCACCTTCGTAAGAACTGAAATCACAGTGGAATCTAACTAGGAATCAGTAACAGAAAGATTGGAGGAAAATCTCAAACACTTGGAAACTATAACAACACGTTTGTTAAGTGGGGAAGAAATTTCAAGAAAATTCAAAATATACTGAATTGAATAAAACTGAAAACACAGCTAACGCATGCTGAAAAGGAAATGTGTAACCATATTCATCAGAAAAGGATACAATTATCAAATCTTTAATATAAGTGCCTATCTCAAAGAACCTAGAAAAAAGTAAGATAAATATAATGCAAGTAGAAAAAATAATAAGTAGAATCAATAAAAGTAAAAACAAAAGCAATAGAGAAACATCAGTGAAACAGAAAGATGTTTTTTGAACAGATCCAATTAACAAACCTTTAGTAAGTTGACAAAAAAAAAAAAAGGAGAAAATAATTACTGACATTGGGCATGAAAACAGGGTCTTACAAACACAATAGACATGAAAAGATAAGAATGGAATTCTGTGAACAATTCTGTATCTATAAATTTGGCAACTTAAATGAAATGAACCAATTCCTTGGAAAATGTGAACTGTGGCCAGGTGCAGTGGCTCACACCTATAACCCTAACAATCTGGGAGGCTGAGGCAGATGAATAGCTTGAGCTCACGAGTTCTAGACAAGCCTGAGCAAAGCCAAGAACCCCTTTCAAGAAAAACTGAGGCAAGAGGATCGCTTGAGCCCAAGAGTTGGAGGTTGCTATGAGCTATGATGCCACAGCAATCTACCCAGGGCAACAACTTGAGACTCTGTCTCAAAAAAAAAAAAAAAAAAAAAAGAGAGAGAGAGAAAAGAAAAACATGAGCTGCTATAATACATCCAATATGAAATGAATGTATCAGATAGCTTCTTAGCTATTAAGTAAATTTAATTCATAGTTTAAAAATTCTCACATATTACATCTCTAGGCCCAGATGGTTTCCCTGGAGATTTTCACCAAATGTTTAAGGAAGAATTAATGCTACTTCTACACATTCTCTCTAAAACACAGAAGAGAAAGGGAACACTTTCTAATATTGCATGAAGCTAGTATTACTCTGTTGCCAGCACCAGACAGTACAAAAAAAGATTACTACAGACTAGTATCTTTAAAATATGAGCAAATAAAATTGAATAATACATGAATTTCTCCCCAAATACATTTAAAGGTTTAACACAATTCCTTTCAAAATCCCAGAAAGATTTTTGTTAGCTATACACATGATTATTATAAAATTAATATTGGAACACAAAGGAATTAGAATAGCTAAAATTATTATTAAAAAGAAGAATAAAATAGAAGGAATCAGTCTACCAAATTTCAAGCAATCAAGACTACATGGCCTTGGTAGAGGGACAGACATGTACATCAATGGACCAGAGTAGATAGTTTAGACCCCACACAAATACAAACTGATTCTTGAAAAAAGTATAAAAACAATACAGTGGAGTAAACACAAACTTTAAAATGGGTAATGGCTGAGCAAGTAGTCATCCATATGTCAAAAAATATCCTCAACCTCAACCTCACAGCCTGTACAAAAATGGGTCAAGGATTCAAACATAAAATGTAAAACTAAAGGTTATGGAGAAAACAGGAGAAAGCGCTTGCAAAGTAGGACTATCTAAAGGGTTCCTACATTCTAGATCAAAAGTATACCCTAGATAAGGAAAATCTGATAAATGTGACTTCATACGAATGAAAAACTTTTGCTCTATGATATATAATGTTGAGAGGATGAAAGACAATTTATGGAAATTGAGAACACAGTTGCAAACCACATGTCTAGAAAGGACTAGTATCTAGCATATATAAAGAGCTTTCAAATCCCAACAGTAAAAGAAAAAGACAATCCAATTAGAAAATGAACAAAAGACATCAAGAGACATTTCACCTAAGAGGACATAAAGATGGAAAATAAGCACATGAAAATATGTCCAACAACATTAGCAATTAGGGAAATGCAAATTAAAATCACAATATTTCACAATGAAATATTATACATGTATCAGAATAGCTGAAATAAAAAATAATGACAACACTAAATGCTGGTGAAGATAAGGAGAACCTGGATCACTTAAATTTTGCTGGTGGAATTGTAAAATGGTGCATCCACTTTGAAAAGCAGTTTGACAGTTTTGTAGAAAACTGTCTCTGCAACTACCACATGGCATAATAATTTCACTCCTGGGCATTTATTTTTGAGAAATAAAGACTTATACTCACATAAAAACCTATATATGAATGTTTATAGCTGTTTTATTTGTAATAGTCTCAAACTAGAAACAACCCAGATATCTTTCAACAGTGAACAGTTAAGCCACAGTGGCACAGAGTGCTGTGGAACACCTCTCAGCAGGAAGAAGAAACTAATGCTACATGAAAAGCCATCCAGGGGTACATAGAGTTGATTTCCCTTGTATAACACTGTTGAAGTGACAGAATTATAGAAATAGAAAACAGATTGTGAGATGTTGCCACGGAAGAGCTGGCGGAAGGGTCCGTGGCATCTCCGTGGATCATTTCTTAAGATTGCACACGATTCTCAAAATCCAAAGCTTAAAGACACTTGGCCTATACTTCTGGGTTTAGAGCAGGATAAAAAGTTCGAAGTGTGAACTTACATTGTCATTCGACTAGAAGCAAACCCATATCTGGATAAAATAAGGTAGAAAATCAAATTGCCTTGAAAAACTGCATAAGATGGGCACCAGGCTATCGGTGGTGCAGAGGAAAATGCCTGTCTTCTAATTGAGTTCCTGCTAAATCCTCTGCTCTCTGCTAAATGACTTCTGTGAAACAATTATGGAATACAAGTGTCTAGAAATACTATCCCATTAACACTCACCTACAAATATCTTCCCCATACATGTAAAAGTTGTGAACTAAAAGAATGAAATAAGAAAAAAGAGTATGCTGTTAGGATGGCTTTCCTTGTTAGAAGCAGGCTCTGCGAAGGTGGGTCACTCTCCGGGTGGGCAGAGTGTTGAGTTCTCTTCATACACGTTTTTTACATGAGACCGTGATTTGGGGGGTCCTGCTAACTCTCAGAACACCAGCAAAGTCACTCTTCTTTCTTCTCCTCTAATCTTTTTATCTTTAATGCAAAGAACATTATATTTTATAAAGAATACAAGAAGGCTGTAAAACAGGTTAAAATCTGTTTCACTTTAATGCTGACGTACAGCCACCATCCCTCTCCAGCTAAATTTCCCAACCCAACTCGAATTTAAAATTCTAATCATTTTGTTTTAGAAACTCCTTTGGATCCCTGTGGCGTTTGCAGGGAAACCCTCGGCAGTTTTTTCTCTTTCTCTTTTTCGTCTCCTTGTTTTCTCCCCTCTCCTTCTTTATCTTCTTCTCTCCTCCCCCCCTTTCCTCCTCCACCTCTCTTTCCCTTTTCCTGTGAGATGGAGATTTCTTTGTGCTTAGGGTGACTGATTGAATTTTACCTGCACTAAATTATAGTTGCACATTCTGGTAATTGCAGAGGGCCACACAGAGAAACAAAGCCCTGGTTGCTGGTGCACTGGGATTTCCCAGATGTGTAATTTCAAATTGATATGAAAAAAAGCCTTGCAATGCATTAATAATAGCATAAAATGTAACTCAGTTGGCCAAGGGTGAGCAGAGGCTTTATTTTCTTAGCTACAAAACAAGCTATGGACCTCAGGTGACTGGCATTTACTGTTAGAATGGGTTTTCTATTGCAAACCTTCTGAAATACAAAATGAGAAAAGATTTATCGACTCCTGCGCGCGTTCACGGCGCTCTACACGGAACACTCACAGAGCACGTGGGAGACGCGAGAGCTCTTGGTGGGTGTTGTGTTTCCCCCTTTTACGCAGTAGTTCAAAAATTAGAGGTTTTCCTGTAATTCAAAAACGCCCATCCGCGTACTGAGGAAGGAACAGGCCACCCAGGCTGTTTCTTTTATGCGGTGTCATCATTCTGCACCGAACACCTGCAAATGCCATTCTTGTGATGTGAAAGAGAAAGAAAGAAAGAAGAAGAAAGGGAAGAAGATCCCAGCCAGGCCATGCTGTTTTCTCAGTTCCGAAGCCTCTGGGCCCGAGACCCGTGTTTTATTTCTGAACCTCCCTGTACTGGATCACACGTGTGCAGGGCAGGGAGAAGCAGATACATGTTTCTGGATCAAGCCCAAGTCACAGGGTGAGGGAATGACACACAACTGTGCACTGCACCCGACTCAAGGCCCGTTCCACGCGTGGCCAGGGATGGCAGCTGTGTGCTGCCGTTCTCAGCTCTTTACGGAAGGACAGACTGCAAGGCCGGGTGGAGCCCCCTGGGAGCTTCAACAGAACAAGCTGTCAGTTGAATCCAATCATTTGTTTAAATAACAACATTTCGGTAGTGCCTCACACACCTCATTTCCTGGTTCCACTCAACAGCTGGGGATAGCTTTATTTTTCCTGTTTCCTGGTGGACGAGACTTGGGTGCAGAGAGTTGAAATTCCCAGAAGGGGAAGAGGCTGGACGAAGAGCTGGGTGTGTCTGGTACCAGGAGGGGGCGCCGACATCTGAAGGCTTCCTCTGAGGGGGTGCGGGGGGCTGTTGCATGTCACTCCAGGACACGTATGCCTGGTGAGTAGGCCGCTCCTCCCCTTATATGGGGCGTGAAAGGAAACAGCTGGGTCCCCAAGGGCGCTGCTCTGTTAACACACTGGGGCACACTTTTCTCCCACAATTGGCACATGCTGAGGACTCCTTGTCAGGTGGACCAGACCCTGGAGGTCCCTTGGCAAAGGAGGGGCTCTGTGTTCTCTTTGTCCCCAAGGAGAAGCAGGCTGGACCTTGACTTCACGTCCTTGGAAATGGCACTGACTTCTTGTTGGGGACGAAATGTGGCCTGGAGACCCACTGGGGCCCCACTGTGTGGACTCATGGTGTGGGTGTGTGGGGCCAGGGTCGTCCTTCCTGCACACTAGTCTGTGGAAGCTCCAGGGAGAGGCCTCCTCAACTGACCCCTGGCTGGCACTGCACTTTCTGGTGACCCCGTTCTACCAATTCTCTTTTCTGGTGCCCACTGCCTTCAGCTGGACTTGAGCTCGCCGGGGACCCAGGGTGAGGACTGCCCTCTGCTGAATCCCAGCACAGATGAAATTCTGGTCAACAGCAGACACCTGGCAGATATTGGCGAGAAAGCACAGAATCCTGTGTGAACTGTAAACACACACCTGCTGGCATTGTTCCCATCTGCTCGCCTTTCCACAGTGACCCCCAGTTTCTTTGGTTTGGGTTCTGCCTAACAGTTGTTTAAGTGATTGTTGGACACACAGAAGCTGCTAGTAGTGAGGGCTCAATGACCATCAGCACCCTCCCCCTTCGAGGCATTGTACTCAGGGGAGGGAGTGACCAGCTCTTTGCCAGGACCGTTGAGAGAACGTTCGGTTTCTTGGACTTTGAAATCAGGACAGCTGGATCTCAAGGGCCATGCTTCATTTACAGTCCCAAACACAGCTCACAGATCAAAACAAAACTCACGTAAATGTCACTCCCATTTTCTTGACCGTACAGGTTCATAGAGCAACAGTAACCCTATTCTACTAGGCAGGACAGACCAGCTGCTCTAAGACGTTCCAAGGACCTCTGGGGGTCCCCATGGGATTTCTAGGGAATCTGAGATCAAAACAGTTGTCCTAGTTACATGGCCATGCTGCTCTCTCTTCTCCCCAAGTGTGTTCCAGTGTCCCGTGATGTGTGATGTAGAGGATGAGAGGCAGGAGGAGGTGAGAATCCCGTGTCTTCCGTTATGCTGGACTTTGAAAAGATTTGGAAAAAAGGTGCAACTATGCCACTCTTCTCATTGTTTGTTAGTCTTTATTTTGGATAAAGTGGTTATTTTTCCTAAGGCAATATGGTAGTTTCTGATGAGTTTTCTATTGTTATTTTTTAAAGAATTGATACATGAATTTTTCAGTTTTAATTTTAATATGATAAATATCAACAGTCATAACCACAGAAACCACAGGTATTTGGGATTGTCAATAGTAAGATGTAGAAGGGTACTGAGACCACCATGTTTAAGACCCATGTTGTAGAAGGTTCTAGAAGAAGCCCTTGAGCACCCTGTGGTGCTCGCCAGTTGTCTCCCTCCTCACCCCCTCTTGCTGAGGTGACATCTGGCCTGATGCATGGGGAGGGCACAAACCCCACCATGAACATACCTGATGCCACAGTTACCAAAGCCCCCTAGTTAACACGCTGAGGAGCCTGTCCAGGGCCACCCACCCTGGTGCACCTCTGTGTCCTGGCAGCACACCGTGGGCAGGTGACACTTCCCTGTTGGCATCTCCAGGAAGCACATGGCTAACATGGCCTTCCGTTGTGTGAGTGCCCTGCTGCCCCCCAAAGGGTCTGCTCACACTTGTGTCCCCACCACAGCTACTAGAGTCACATGGGAACGCGCTCTGGGCCAGGCTCCCTGAGACTCAGCACTCAGCTCTTGTTGGAAATTCTCCCCCTCCACCCACTCCCCCAAGGCCATACTGTGGACTGTCTCCCCTCGTCCCCGTTGGCTCCTCTGCTCCTCCCAGTCACGGACTCTTTCCTGAGATGCCCCAAGTTCTCTTGAGGTGTTTGACTCCTGGGAGAAGGGGGGCGAGATGGAGCAGAGCCTGCTCCATGCATGTGTGTGTGCACGTGAGTCACGTGTGTTGTGTGTGCTGTGTACACTGCATGTGCTGTGAACATGGGTGTGCAGTGTGGGTGCCCTCTTTGTGTGTGTGAGTTATGTCCTCATGTGTGTGTGCCCGTGTTATGCACCTGTATATGTGAGCACATGTGTTACGTAGTCATGTTTGTGTGTGCCCGTGTGTTATGTGTAACTCCCGTATATGTGAGCACATGTGTTATGTAGTCATGTTTGTGTGTGCATGTGTGTGCCCATGTGTCATGTCCTCATGTGTGTGCCCCTCTGCCTGTGACCCTGCGTCCTGCCCCGCTCTGCAGTCAAGGCATCAAGAGCAGGCAGTGTCTCCCTCTCAAGGCCCCCAGGCCCTTCATGGGACTGACCCAGAGCTGGCGGTGATGGAGCTGTGACTTTACACTTTCAGGGACTCCTGCTGGGTCTGGGGGAGGTGGAGGAAGCATGCTCCATGGTGCTGCTTCATGCTCTGTTTAACGTGCTGTTCTCAAGACCTTCTAAGAAAATGTGCATTGTCTATCATTTAGACCTGTTTAGTATTTTGTTTTATACATTTTTAATTAATTATATATTTTAATTAAAATTTTGTTTAATTACAGAATGAAATGAAAGGCTCTGTCCTCTTAGAATATGTATTTTGAAGGAGGGGTATGATTTGGGGAGACTGCCTTTTTGGTATCTTAGTATAAGTAAGTTACCTGCAGACAGATGAGCAATACAATTTTATTACCACCCTTCACTCCCAAATAAAAAGACATTCTCTATAATAACAATAAAAATCTTTATTTGGGGGGAAGTGTTGCAAAATACAGATTTCTTTAGGAGACGCGTCCCCAACTTGGAGCTATAGAAATAGAAAGAGCCAATTAAAACGTTCTCCCTCCCCCAGCCGCTGTCCTGCTTCTGTGGAACTGTCACCTGGGGGAGCCTCACGGATCCCCAGTCTGGCAGCCGGGCGCCGGGGCTGACCCGGGAGTTCTTCTCAATCTCTAATTTCTGCGCTCTGAGCCGGAGTTCATTATCTAGGAAAGCACATTAAAAATAACAGCGAGAAAAGCACTTCAACACCTCTCACAAATTATAACAGTTGGATGCAATTTGGATTAGAGAAAATATATATTTATTTTATGGAACAAACATGCACACAATACAATTTTGTTTAACAGCAACCATATTATTCAGCGGCTTGCTAATGGCATTTGAAACTTTGTTACAGAACGTTCCTTTTAAGGTGGTGAATTGAGCTGATGCCACTCTTCAGCTGCGGTTAGAACTGTTACCCTTCACCCCGGCCACTGACTGCAGTGACTTGGGCATGTTTCCCGCAGCACCCACAGGCACCAGGACGCTGGGCCGCGGGGAGGAGGGGGCTCCGCAGCTGCCTGCGGGCGGCAGGTGCAGGAACAGCTGGAGCCAGGGCGAGGCTGTGGCGGCGGCGGGGTGCGGCTGCCGGGTCTGCGGGGCAGGTTCACACACAGATTCCGGGGCACTGCAGGACCGCAGCGCTTGTTGTGGGAATTCTGAGAAGTGGCATCTGCTTTACCCTGAGCCCTGCCGGCCAGCCTGCGGCTCCCTGCACAGTACACCGAAGGCCTTTTGCCCTTTTTAAGAAAGAGGACAAGCGTCCCTGAGTTCTCCTTTCTTCAAGTCTTACCATCCCCACACTGTGCGGCAGGTCTGTGACTGAGCCACTCACTCGGGTGGACAAGGAAATTCACCCCCGGGAGCAGAGATCTGACTCCCATAGCGAACGATGGACCACTTGAAGGAGAGAGGACGAAATTCCAACGTTAGTAAGAAAAAACGTGAGGGCCCAGGGCACACGGATGCGGGATGCGCGGCTGGCCTGCAGGGCGAGGAGGTGACCCGAGAGCTGGGAGCTGGTCACCTGGCGCAGGCAGGAGCTAGGAGCTGGACATCCGGCCAGGCAGGCAGACCCCGGCAGTGAGGGGCCCGGGCAGGGGCTGGGGAGGCCGTGTCCGATCCCGCGTCTGGACTTCTGTTCACTTCAACGGAACACCACGCTGTGGAGCCCACGCCTGCTCACCTGTTCCTGGCCTTTCCCGCCAGGTGGACGGTGGGAGCTTGAGGCAGCCCCTCTGCACCCCCGCAGCTGAGGGTAGCCAGAGCTTTGGTGCTGCTGGGCAGTGTGGCCTCGTAGATCGGAAAGAAACAGCCAACAGCGGCACTGGGGCACCGAAAGAGCGGTGCGTCTCGAGACCCCCGCGGGGTGCGCAGACAGGGCCCAGGGGCTGGGGAGAAGGCTGAATAACGGTGCTCTGCAGGCTCCAGGCCCCTCCAGAGCTGCACGGGATCCTCTACGCTCTGACAGCGGAGGAAGACTCGGGTGGCCCCATGACCATCAGTGGTGATGGGCTCTGGGGTGTCACAAACCGGGGTGGCTTCTGTTAGTGGTTAAGACACAAATATTCAGATTTTGTACTTTTTTGCTTAGGAAGGCAATAGTAAAAATTTCCGTGAGATAAGGGTTGGGAAGCAAAGAGAGGGTGTTAACTACAATGTCGGTGGCTGGGCAGGTTTCTGTAATGAGTCCAGTCCGGTCATTCCCACAGGGGACGCTGGCTTAGGGAGGGCAGTCAGTGGAGGCCTTACTGGAGGGAGAAAACGAAAAAGGAAGAGGAGGAACTTTCGGAGGGTCGACCTTCAACCTCTTCGCCAGGTGAATTTTCTGAATCTTTAAATAAAATAATTCCAGGCCTTAGGGGGTAAGGGCTGTTTTTCTGGGACTGTAACTGAACAGAGCCCTTGAATTGGGCTGTAATAATGAGCCAAAGAAGACAGGGCTGTGATGGGCTGCCCCAAACATACACATTAATTACCTTGAGTACTTTGAGTACCTAAATTCTCCTAGGAATCATTTTTGTTTCCAGACTCGGGGCGTTACTCTTTATGATTTTATGATGCACAACTCCTGGGGCTGTCGCACACATTCTGGAAGCAGCCTTGATGACTCTGCGGCATTCTGGGGGATCCGTGCACAGGGCTGGTCATCTCCCGGACTCCCCCATCATGAACGGCCAGTGTTTTCTTCCTTTTCAAGCAGCTTACCCTGAAGACAGGAAATTTCAAATAGAACAGGTAGACTCTCAAGTCCATAAAAAAGGCAGCAGCCTCCTCTCCATAATTATATACCTATAAAAAATAATAAAGAAGATACAGGACCAGCCTTTTATGGCATTTGTGCTAATGTGCTGCTGAATACTTACTGGGGGAGGCTTCTCTGGGGCGAGTCTCCTGGTGTCACCAGACATTCAAGTGTCTGGGTGTCTGTCCCATGGCTGCAGGTGTCCTGTGCTGAGCCCCTCCTGGTCATCATGCCCTGAGCCCCACCTGGTCACTGTACCCTGAGCCCCACCTGGTCACTGTAACCTGAGCCCCACCTGGTCACTGTACCCTGAGCCCCACCTGGTCACTGTGCCCTGAGCCCCACCTGGTCACTGTACCCTGAGCCCCACCTGGTCACTGCACCCTGAGCCCCACCTGGTCACTGCACCCTGAGCCCCACCTTTCCAGTGCACCCTGAGCCCCACCTGGTCATCATGCCCTGAGCCCCACCTGGTCACTGCGCCCTGAGCCCCACCTAGTCACTCTGCCCTGAGCCCGACCTGGTCATTGTGCCCTGAGCCCCACCTGGTCACTGCACCCTGAGCCCCACCTGGTCACTGTGCCCTGAGCCCGACCTGGTCATTGTGCCCTGAGCCCCACCTGGTCACTGTGCCCTGAGCCCCACCTGGTCACTGCACCCTGAGCCC
>CAUYON010159517.1:0-19598 GCA_963573935.1 Arctocebus calabarensis | reverse complement strand
TCCTGTGGTGTCACAGCTCACAGCAACCTCAAACTCTTGGGCTTAAGTGATTCTCTTGCCTTAGCCTCCCAAGAATCTGGACTACAGGCGCCCACCACAATGCCCAGCTATTTTGTTGTTGTTGTTGTTGTTGCAGTTGTCTTTCTTGTTTAGCTGGCCCTGGCTGGGTTCCAACCCACCATCCTTGGTGTATATGACCAGTGCCATAACCACTGTGCTACCGGCACTGAGGATAATTTTGCATTCTAATCCTTTCATTTTATATTTTTAAAAGCAGATTTTCAATGTTTCTATATACCCAGATACTTATTTCTTTCAATAGCAGCATAATATTCCATTATATTGTGATGTCATTGTCACCCATTCCCTATTCTTGAGACATTAGGTTGTTTCAGGTTTTTCATTATTTCAAATAATGCTGATACAGACATTTTTTGTTGTTTATGTAGTTTGTTTTCTTCTTTTGAATTATTTCCTGGAGATACATTCCCACGAGGGTATTACATATCTACATGTCTGTAGCTGTATATTACTAAACTGCTCTCTGATGGAATTATACCATATCATTGCATCTTGAAAGACATTACTATCTTCTTTTGCCAGCACCCTGTGAGGCAAAAGAAGGCAAGCCTGGGTAAATTCACTAATAAAAACAGCCCTTTGTCTCTGTGTCTACTTGGGTATGCCCCAGGGCCACATAAGCCTCTCCCAAAATGATTTATGACATAAATATGCTTATTCTATAATGAGATCGCACATGGGATGGTATAATTCTCCTGCTCACAAGCAGCTTACTTGATTAAATTGTCTGTTTCTCTTTGAAGTCACAAGATCAGCAGAAGGTTTTTCAATCAACTGACATTTTCCTCTTGATTCAGAGCAGATCTCCATTCCTGTGTTGGAAAAAATGTTGTGCCTGTTAGGAATGAAGGCTAGGCTTTAGTGCATGGCTTGCCATTCCAAACTTGGTGCAAAGGATTGGGTGGATAAATTACACCAGGGAAAGGAAGTCCTGACAGAACTGAAAGAGGTTTTGGGAACTGTCAGGAAGAAGTAAAAGTGAGGAAAAGTTGGAACAATAATGTTTCACCTGGTAGAAGATGGAAGGTGATTTTGAGGTTATATATCAATATCTTTCCATCTTAGTTATCATACATGGGAAGAATACCACTTGAGGTTATGGAAAGGTTCCAGGGGTGATCAGCCGGCAACCTGCAGGCCACATGTATGAAAGACATGAGTATTTTTTTTTTTTTTTTTTGTAGAGACTGAGTCTCACTTTATTGCCCACAGTAGAGTGCTGTGGCGTCACACAGCTCACATCAACCTCCAACTCCTGGGTTTAGGCCATTCTCTTGCTTCAGCCTCCCGAGTAGCTGGGACTACAGGTTCCTGCCACAACGCCCGGCTATGATATGAGGACTTTTTTGCCTGTCTGCAGTAGTTGTTAGAACAAAAATTTTTTATCGAACTTTTTTTTTTTTTTTTTTTTTTTTTGCTTGTCAGCTTTCATTAGCGTTGGTGTATTTAATGCGTGGCTCAAGACAATTCTTCTTCCATTGTGACTCAGAGAAGCCAAAAAGTTTGATATCCTTTAAACCTATATGGCACATTAATAGAAACCCAAGTGATAGCTGTTATTATTAATCAACATGGTATCCATGGATTAGTCTAGGCAACAGGGCAATAGGCATTGTGGAAAAAATATGGACATTGAAAGCAAGCAGAATTGGTATGGCTATTTCTAGCCAGGTTACCCTGGGCAAGTTTTTTAATTCTCTTTGAGCCTCAATTTCATTATCTATAAAATAGAAGTTATAACACTTACCTACAAAGTTTGTGTTATTGACTAAATGGAAGTATGTATGTGCCAGGCATATAATAAGTGCTCAACTAATTCATAAATCCATCAATAAATGTTGTCAACCAGGTTTTACCCTACATCAGTGGTTCTTGAACTTCAATATACATACCACCTAGGATACTTGTTGAAAGAGCAGATTTTTAGGCTCCACCCCTAGAAATTCTGTTTCTGTCAGTTTGGAACCAAGCATAGGAATCTGTATACATATCTAAATTTCAAAGTGATTATGTTCTTGGTAGTCCATGAGTCACACTTGCAGAAATACTGTCCTACAATCTCAGAGAATAAAAAGAGGAAAAAGACTCAGTGTCCATAGCACAGTGGTTATGGTGCCAGCCACATACACCAAGGGTGGTGGGTTCAAACCTGGCCTGGACCAGCTAAACAACTGTAACAACAACAACAACAAAAAATAGCCAGGCATTGTGGCAGGAGCCTGTAGTCCCAGCTACTTGGGAGACTGAGGGAGGAGAATCGCTTAAGCCCAAGAGTTTGAGGTTGCTGTGAGCTGTGATGCCACAGGCAACATAGTGAAAAAAAAAAAGAGAAAAAAAAAATTTTTTGAGAGAGTTTCACTCTGTCCCTAGGCTAGAATGCTATGGCATTATAGTTCACAGCAACCTCAAACTCTTGGGCTCAAACAATCCTCTTGCCTCAGTTTTTTTCCTACTTTTAAAATAAAGACAGGGTCTCACTCTTGCTCAGGCTGGTCTTGAGCTCCTGAGCTCAGGTAGTTCACCCACCTTTGCCTCCCTGAGTGCTAGGATTACAAGTATAATCCATTGTGCCTCGCCCCGAAACTTTTTTCCTTTACTAATATACCATAAAACTCTATAGCATGCAGATGCAAAATTATGAGATCTAACTACCGCTACTTCGTCATCTTCTTTTTTTTTTGTAGAGACAGAGTCTCACTTGTTACCCCTGATATAGTGCCATGGCATTATAGTTCACAGCAACCTCAAACTCTAGGGTGTAAGCGATTCTCTTGCTTCAGCCTCCCAAGCCACCAAACACGGCTATTTTTAGTGGTGAAGTCTTGCTATGGCTCAGGCTGGTCTTGAACCTGTGAGCTCAGGCAATCCACAGGCCTTGGCCTCCTAGAGTGAGTGCTAGGATCTACAGATGTGAGCCACTGCACCTGGCCTGTTTTCAGTTGTATTTAAATGCATTTTGGATTTGTCAGTTTTCTTTCTTACTGCTTATTAGTATACGTAATAATGTATATTATTTGACCAGAAAAATGTTACGTATATTGAACTTTTAAAAATTGAATATTTGAAATCCCTAATTAAACTTATATGTAAAGAAATCTTGTGTTGAACTCTTTGTAAAGAATCCTTTAGTAAAGTAAGGGAATACTCCATTTTATCTCCTTTGTGAAGTCTACACTATCGTATATCAAGTTTACGTGAAATCAGATACATGTATTTTGGTGCTTTAGTGAGTAGATAATTTTCAGGTGTCTTTTTCTCTTGAAATTTTCTACCTGATACTTGCTAGATTTAGTGCTGATTAGATTCTTACATTGTGAGCTGAAATCTAATCAGAACAGTCCTTTTCTAAGGATTTAAATTATCCTCTTTGAACTTCTTTATTAATACATAAAATGATTATTGCCAGCTAACTTTCCTACTGGGTAGCAAGTGTAATAATTGGCACAGAGTACATGTTAGAATAAGTAATTGCTTTCTTTGCCTTCTTGCTTTAGTGTGTATTGCTGCTGTTTTTGTTTTCTATTAGAAATTTTATCGTAGAGACTAATTTAAAACAGTACCTGAGCAAAACACAGGATAAAATTATCCTTAGATCATTGTCTTCTGACCAAATCAGTTTGTACTAATTGTTGGCATCCTACATATTTAAGATATGAGAATATAGTAGTTCTTAGATGCACTTGAGCCTAATGAACATTTTAAATCCTTAATACTGAGAAGACGTGGTAGCCCATACCCTGTAGTAGAAAGATGACTCTTATTACTGTACTGTATTTAAGCATAGGTAGATAAAATTATACTACCCAACCAGAAGTTTCTGATAACTGTCCTAAAATAATTCTTAGATAATTATTTATGATGATGACACTTAAAAATCACGTGTAGACATTTGACTTTGCATGCTTAAATTCAGAGAAATGTTATTTTATTTTATTTTATTTTATTTTATTTTGAGACAGAGCCTCAAGCTGTCACCCTGGATAGAGTGTTGTGGCATCACAACTCACAGCAACCTCCAATTCCTGGGCTCAAGCGAGTCTCTTGCCTTTGCCTCCCAAGTAGCTGGGACTACTGGCGCCTGCCACAGTGCTGTGATGCCACGGCACTCCATCCAGGGTGACAGCTTGAGGCTCTGTCTCAAAAAAAAAAAAAAAAATAGATGATGATAGAAGGGCTTCTGATAGAAATGTAAATTTTTTTGAGACAGAGTCTCAACCTATCACCCTGGGTAGAGTGCTATGGCATTGTAGCTCACAGCAACCTCCAACACTTGGGCTCAAGCGATCCTCTTACCTCAGTTTTTCTATTTTTAGTAGAGACCAGGTCTTGCTTTTGCTTAGCCTAGTCTGGAACTCATGAGCTCAAGCAATTCACCTGTCTCCTCCTCCCAGAGTGCTCGGAGAAGTGTAAATTAACCAGTCAACTCAGCAGTTAATACAATATAATTAAGTAAGTGGCAAGATCTGTGATACGCAGTTAACCCATTTCTATGTGCCTGAGGTCCAAAAATATTTTAAATAATTAACCAGTGATCAAAAGTCAAAGACAGTTTCTCAGTCATTTCATTCATTATTTAATTTTGTCTTGCCTAAAAAGATTCTTAGATATACCATTGTTATTTCTATTGGTTTCATCTTAGAACCTTAAACTTTTTTTTCCTTTTAGTAGATTATTGCCATGTTTTTCCTTTTTCTTAGAACATTTGCACCAGTTTGGGATGTGTTCAAAACATCTACAGAGAAATTAGCAAATTGTCACTTGGATCTTGTTAGAAAATTACAAGAATTAATAAAGGAAGTTCAGAAGTATGGAGAAGAACAAGTAAAAGCTCATAAAAAGGTATCAGTTTTTTCTTATTAAAGGATTGATTGGTTACATATTTAGTGTTTTACAGTTCAGTCATTTTGATGAATCATTTCATACCAAACAGACTAAAGAAGAAGTTGCAGGAACTCTGGAAGCTGTCCAAACCATTCAGAGCATAACTCAGGCCCTCCAGAAATCCAAGGAAAATTACAATGCCAAATGTGTAGAACAGGAGCGTTTGAAAAAGGAAGGAGCTACACAAAGAGAAATAGAAAAGGTAATAATAAAAATAGCACCTCTGTGTTTTCAAAGCACTTTGACATATAAGATTGTATCACATTAAAATATCTCATTTTAAAATGAAGACAGATGGAGGTTCATCTTGTCTCTTGGCCACCAGAGACATAGCTTGTGTTCATAAGTTCCTATGAAATGTTTCTTTCTGAGAATCTGGAAATGTCAGCCTTCCTTCAGCCTATCAGCTGCTTTGGCCTTCATGGGTAGATTTCCATAGGCCTGCTTACCATGGAAAAGCATTTGTTAGAATTGTAAGAACATCATCTTTGCTTCCTGCTCCCTTCTTTCATTTTCTGTGTAACAGTTATATAAGTACTATGTTTGGTGTAGCTCACTGGGAATCTCATTTGTGGTTTTATGCTGAGTCTGTGCTCCCAGGATATTAATCCTCAAACCTTACTTAGAATAAAATGAACTTTAAATTTTGTTATGTTACAGTGCCTGTTATTTAACCTTTCAGTTGAAAGGTATCAGAATGAATAGAGGAAAGAAAGGCATAGAAAATTCTCTGAGTCATAAAAATTTAAAAAATAAAAATGAAGACAGAGTACTCTAATAGTGATTTACCTAACTAACATAGTAGATTTATAAAATGTGTTATCTGGCAAATAGATTAGCTAACACATAAAATTATTTTTTATGTCAGTGACACATTTGCAGGATATTTTTATAGTAAGATAATTCCTGAGATAACTGCTTGGTATAAGATTTAACAATGAGATAAAAAAAATTTTTGAAGCAAGATTTTGTGATACTTGGAAAGGCATAGATACTAGAAGATAAGCTTTGACTATATGTTGTGGGTGAGTTATTGCTGACTTTGACCACATTTAGTTGCATTGTGGTAAACCACAACCTTTTCCTCCACTCAGACTTTAATTGAAAGTAGCTTTTTTTCTCCTCCTAAAACAATTTAAACTAACCATTCACTTGTTTCATGTGGTATGTACATGTATCTCATTTAGGAGTAAGCCATGGTTATATCCAAGGGTTATAAGTTGGTGGCTAAAATCCAGCCTATGTTTCATTTGTCTTTCGTTGGATGGGCAACTGATATTAAGGATGCTTTTCTCTAATTGGTCTGCTTAGAGGTGGCATCTGTGCTTGTGATGCTAGATGTTGTTAGTGGGCATTCTAATTTATAGTACATTTTAATCTAGGTCTTAGTAAGTAATTTATTTTGGCCTATAATAATAAGCTTTTTATTTTGAGACAGAGCCTCAAGCTGTTGCCCTGGGTAGAGTGCCGTAACATTGCAGCTCACAGCAACCTCCAACTCCTGGGCTCAAGCAATTCTCCTGGTTTCTTCTCCCAAGTAGCTGGGACCACAGGCGCCCACCACAATGCCTGGCTATTTTTTGGTTGCAGCTGTCATTGTTGTTTCGAACCTGCCAGCTCAGGTGTATGTGGTTGGCGCCTTAGCCACTTGAGCCACAGGCGCTGAGCCATAGATCTTTTTTTTAAGGCTTAGTTCTCTGAGTCATTTTTCCTTTGGTAAACTTGAAAATGTAAATACTATGGCCTTTATAAGATAGTATGCTTCTCATCCTTGTTCACAAACACTTATTTTTTTCCAAACATAATTTAGTAGCTCATGTTTATGGACAGTGACTAAGTACTTATTTTTTATATGTATATATTTGTTTCTCAGGATTGTACTAGAAAAGTTATAGGCACTGAAGCAGAAATATTTGTGATAATATATCAGTAAATTAATTTGTAATGCTAAGAAAATGAATAAAATTTGGGATTTGTCTTATTATCTATAGGCTTATATATTAAAGCCATTCTTTTATTTATGAGAAGAAATGTTGGGCAGCGCCTATGGCTCAGTGATTAGGGCGCTAGCCCTACATATCAGAGTTGGCAGGTTCAAACCCAGCCCTGGCTAAAAACTGCAAAAAAAGAAAAAAAGAAAAAAAAGAAATGTTATCATTGCTTTAAAAGCATAGTTTCCTTTTAAAAACAAACGTTCTAACTTCCTTTTTAGTAATGACTTCACAAAAGTGGCCAAGTTTATTATTGCCAGGGCATTCTGTTTTCTGTAATTCTGCCTTAAGAATTTATAGTATTACTAAGCATATATACTATTTAAAAAGTTGTTTTGACTTAATAATTGTTGAGTACTCTAATTTCCAATGAGAGATGTTTGTTGCTTTTAAAAAATACAGATGTTTCTAGTATAAAATAGTCTAAAATTACCTCTACATTCTTTTATATAATACTCAGTTTTGTTTAAATTTGTTTTTATCCTTCTTAAAACAGCTTATAAATAGACTAATTATTTATTTATTTATTTATTTTTTCGTAGAGACAGAGTCTCACTTTATTGCCCTCAGTAGAGTGCTGTGGCGTCACACAGCTCACAGCAACCTCCAACTTGCCTCAGCCTCCTGATAGCTGGGACTATAGGCGCTCGCCACAATACCCGGCTATTTTTCTGTTTTGCAGTTTGGCTGAGGCCGGATTTGAACCCACCACTTTCAGTATATGGGGCCTGTGCCCTACTCAATGAGCGATAGGTGCCACCCAATAGACTAATTATTTTTAAAATTTTATTCCTTATTCGTATTTAGTGCTTTTTTTTTTTTTTTTTTTTTTGAGACAGAGCCTCAAGCTGTTGCCCTGGGTAGAGTGCTGTGGCATCATAGCTCACAGCAACCTCCAGCTCCTGGGCTCAAGCGATTCTCTTGCCTCCACCTCCCAAGTAGTTGGGACTACTGGCACCTGCCACAATGCCTGGCTAGTTTTTGGTTGTAGTTGTCATTGTTGTTTGTCAGGCCTGGGCTGGATTTGAACCCCCTAACTCTAGTGTATGTGGCTGGTACCTTAGCGGCTTGAGCCATAGGCACCGAGCCTAAAAACATTTTTTCTATTTTTAGTAGAGATGAGGTCTCACTTTTTCTCAGGCTGGTCTTGAACACCTGAGCTCAAGTGATCCTCCTACCTCAGACTCTCAGAGTGTAGGATTTCAAGAGTGAACTACTGCACCCAGCTCCAAGATGCTTCTCAAAGCTAGTTTCTAATTTCCTTACGATATTGGCATATTAGTTTTACTTTCAGGAGTGAGAGCTGGTGTAAAAAATATAAGTTAGAACTTAAAAAAGGGCATCCTTTTTCTTCTTTCATGCTTTTGAATAAGAGAAATGAAGTTTTATGGAGTATGAGAGTGTACGTCTCTTAAAACTTACCTGTTTATAATTTTGAGTTAGAGCCAGATCTTAACCTTTGAGGTAAAAATAATTTTATGGCCAAAAGTAGTAAACAAATAAGTTAGTATGCTGAGTTGAATGTCTAGATCAAGATTTATGGTGAGACTATCTTGGGAAGAAAATATGCTGGTGTATATATTTTAAATTAATATTGTTAATCCTCTTGACTCAGTAAAGATTTGAGTAGCAAAAATAGTTAGAATTTTAGAGCCTGAGTGTAGGAAGAGGAAATTATGCTACAGGAGCTTTTTCCGTTAAAGATCTATGATGTATGATGAATAAGTTGTGAAATATTAAGTTGGTTTGTATTCTAGAAATACGTTTATTTTATAAAAAGTAATATTCCTTCAAGCAGTCACCTCCTTTTTAAACTTAGGTTATAAAGTCATTGTGAGTGAGAAACCATCATTGTATTGTATATGTTTACTAGGAAAATAATCAGAGCAAAATCTTGTTTGGATTTTTTTCAGTTCAGAATAAAAGTTACTTGGAGTTTGTTTTAGCTATAAACTTTAGAATAAATTCTTACTTTTTAAATGATTTGTCCAAATGTTTGTTTTTCTAATTTACTATCATATTATGAATTGATCATTTAAATACAGTAGTACATGTTATGATTCCTAGCTTATTACCGTGTAAGCTGCTACGAAGAATATTAAAGCCTAAATACATGTTATCACTTCTGTTTTCAAGATGCTTCCTTTTTCTTAGAGAACAAAGACATTAAATAGCATAGAACAAGAGGCTAGAGAGAGTTGAATAGTAAGCTGAGAAGGGAAAGTATCTTATTTTGTATAAAATCCATAAAAAGAGAACTCAGAGATTACATTCAAGATCTCATGAAATAAAGTACTTTTATTTATTTTTATAGTTTGAATATTTTCTTTTTTTTTTTTTTTATTAAGTCATATACACATAGATCATGAATACATTTATGCATATGAGGGGTGCAATGTGTTGAATTTTTTTTTTGCAGTTTTTTTGGCTGGGGCCAGGTTTGAACCCACTACCTCTGGCCTATGGGGCCAGTGCCCTACTCCTTTGAGCCCCAGGCGCTGTCCAATGTGTTGACTTTTTTATATAGTCTGACATGCTTACATGAAACCAATCAGCATAGCTTTTGCCTCATTTACTTGATTATTGTGTTAAGACATTTATGTTCTACACTTGACAGATTTGACTTGTACCCTTGCAATATGCTTCATGTGTGGTCCTGCTGTTTACTTTCTCTCTATCAAACCTTCCCTTTCCCCTCCCTTCCCACTCCATTTCTTTCCTTCATCCTGGGCTCTAGTTGTGTTCTATCTTTCATAAGAAAGTGTGAGTACATTTAAGTTGGTTTCATAGAAGTACTGTGTACATTGGATACTTTTTCTTCCATTCTTGAGATACCTTACTAAATCATTTATATATTTTTGTAATTTTCGGTTTTTTTAAGTTTCCTTTCAAATTGCACACATTTCTAGTAGGAGTGATCACAACGTGTGTCAATAGCTGGAACATAAATTATTTAGCAATAATTTAATAGGCAACAGAGAAAAAGAATATGTATTAGGATGAGAACAGGCAAAGCAGAAGGGGCTACCACAGGGGCTACATCATTTTGTTAGGCAGTTCTATTAAAAATCAATCGGTGGACTGTAGGTTGTTGATTACTCTTGTATAAACTGAAAATATACCATTACAATTGTTTCTAAAATAAATTCTAGCAAACTTGATGATCTGGAAACATTTTTCTTTTGAGATGATCTTGGTCTTTTGCCTGGGCTAGAGTGCAGTGGCATCATCACAGCTTATTGCAACCTCAAACTCCTGGGCTCAAGCAATCGTTTTGCTTCACCCTCCCAAGGGACTGGGACTGTAGGGGAGCACCACCACAGCTAATTTTTTTAATTTTTTTATGCAAATAGGTTTTCACCATGTTGGTTAGGCTGTTCTCAAACTCTTGGCCTTAAAGGATCCTCTTGCCTTGGCCTCCCAAAGTGCTGGGATTACAGGCACGAGCCAGTCCATCCAGGCTGATCTTCCTTACACTCTTACGCCAACCTCATTGCCTCATCTTCACATGTACAGATAGATCAGTCCTTTAAAAATAGTCAAGTTTCATGATAACATGTGTCTGCCCCAACCTGTATTCTATATGTAATCTTTTCTGTCCCTGAATGTCTGTCTTCCCTAGAATGTTATCTCTGGCTTTGTTACTTTCTGTCAATTTCCAGCTATTTATGTATAGGTTGAACAATACTGTTCCTATATAATTATCTTCATGTTCTTCACTGCCTAATGTTAAATGTTATTATTAATTTTTTTTTTTTTTTTGAGACCAAGCCTCAAGCTGTCACTCTGGAGAGAGTGCCGTGGCACAGCTCACAGCAACCTCTAATTCCTGGGCTCAAGCGAGTCTTCTGCCTCTGCCTCCCAAGTAGCTGGGACTACAGGCACCCACCACAACGCCCAGCCATTTTTTGGTTGCAGTCATCATTGTTGTTTGGCAGGCCCGGGCTGGATTGGAACCCACCAGCTCAGGTGTACGTGGCTGGTGCTTTAGCCCGTTGAGCCACAGGCACTGAGCCACAGACGCTGAGCCAGTATTAACTTTTTGTCAAATAAGTTCGATAAAAATAAAACTAATATTTTAGTAACAGTTTTCTTAAGACATATAAGTCTTGAAAAAATAGGCAAAGATTAAGAACAAGTTTCTCTGTTTTGTTGAGTATAATGGAAACTGAAGAATTTCAAGGAAAACCAGTCTTCTCAACTTTTGAGTTAGGTTTATAGTCTTTAATCAGACATTACATGAAATTTGTGTATGTATGGGGGAGGAAGAAAGACTCACAGGTACAGAAAGTAGTGTCAAACATATTCTGAGAGTATTACGACATTTTTATATATTGTTAGGAAATTCTTATAGTGTGTTAACAAATTCTTAGTAATATTCTATCATTATAACTTGGTTATGTAATTTTACTCTGGGATATAAAAAGAGAATATTTGAACTATTAAAAGCACATTCCATGAAACAAGGGAAAATCATAGTTTTATTCCTGAGTTGTATGACTATAACAAAAAAATGGAGGGTTTTATAACAGGCATTAAAATTAGTTATGTGTCACATTAACATTTTAACATTAAGTTGAAATCTTAAAATGGATTTTAATTTGTTATTTTATATTATTTTAGGAAAGAAAAAAGTTAAATGTACAGTTAATGTTTTTGTTTTATTACAGGCAGCTGTTAAATCTAAGAAAGCTACAGACACTTATAAACTCTATGTGGAAAAATATGCATTAGCAAAAGCTGATTTTGAACAGAAGATGACAGAAACAGCTCAGGTTGGTATTTTAAGGCTTTAAATCAGAAAACAAGATATTTATATTTGTGTGTGCTGATAAAATGTTAATTTTTCTATCATATAATTTTTTAGTGTTAGAAATACTAAATATTAAAATCCATAATCTTATTGTTTCATTGATGTTGTTTAAAAAATATCCATCTTGTTTTGAAGCTTGGGAACCAACATAGAAGAATTATAACGTCCTAGGAATTATACAAATGGAAGAGACTGTTTAAAGTGTAATAGTTTATGCCTATAATCTCAGAACTTTGGGAGACTGAAGCAGAAGGATCGTGTGAGGCCAGGAGTTTGAAACTGGCTACAGCAACATAGCAAGACCATGTCTCTATAAAATATTAAACATAGGAGGGTCCCTGAAACTCAGTGGTTAGGGCGCCGGCCACGTGCACTGTGGCTGGTGGGTGCGAACCTCGCAGCCCTGCTAAACAACAACAACAAACATAGCCAGGTGTTGTGGCAGGCGCCTGTAGTCCCAGCTACTAAGGAGGCTGAGACAAGAGAATCACTTGAGCCCCAAGAGTTTGAGGTTGCTATGAGCTATGACGCTATAGCACTCTATAGAGGGCAACAAAGTGAAACTCTGTCTCAATTAAGGAAAAAAAAAGTTTGGCACCTGTAGCTCAGTGTGTAGGGCCCCAGCCACATACACCAAGGCTGGCGGGTTTGAGCCCAGTCCGGGCCTGCTGAACAACAATGACAACTGCAACCAGGCATTGTGGCAGGTACCTGTGGTCCCAGCTACTTGGGAGGCTGAGGCAAGAGAATCACTTACGCCCAAGAGTTTGAGGTTGCTGTGAGCTATGATGCCACTGCACTCTACCGATGGCAACATAGTGAGACTCTGACTCAAAACAAAACAAAACAAAAACACAAAGAAAAACCCAAAATTAGCTAATTTGCTGGTGTGCCCCTGTGGTAATAGCTACTAGATTGGTTGAGCCTAGGAATTTGAGGCTGCAGTAAGTGCCATACCCTGACACTCCAGCTTGTGAGACAAAGTGAGACCCTGTGTCTTAAAAAATAGAAAGATAATTGGGTAAAATGAAGGTATTGGTAGATAATGAAGACAGTGTTGATTGTTAGTCTTGTATACATTTTAAAATTTATTTCTGTTTAAGAAAAAAGTGGAAGTAATTCATTGCTAATACTATGTAAGTAAAATAACTGAAAGCCCTTGCTCTCATAGAATTTACATTTAACCGAAGGAAGATAGATAAAAATGTCTACCTTCTATTAGGTTGTGATAAATTACATCTGCTATAGTGTTCCTAAAGCCTTAACTCCAGACCTGGTTTAAGTCGGGTGCCTTTTATGAATCTTACCTAACACTTCCACCCTTATACTTCATGTCCTCTTTCTTACTTTCCTCTTTAGCACTTATCATTATTTTGCATACCAGAAATATTATTTCCTGTGTCAATCATGTCAGGTTAGGTATGCAGAGGTGACTAAGGGCCCCAGAAGTCTCAGTGGATTATAAACAAGGGTTTGTTCCTTTTTCATGCTGCATGTTCATTGTGGGTTGGCTGCACCTCTTTTCTATATTGTCTTTATTCTCTGAGACTGGTGGATGAACTACTTTTTGGAACATTCTGGAGTTTTCATGTCTGAGAGCCTAGAAACATAGTGACGCGCATTGGCTCTTCTACCATATTTTTTATTGTCTGTCTTCCCCCACTAAAAGGTCAGTTCTGTGAAAGCAGAGATTAATTTGTTTAGTTTACTGCGATATCCTTAGCATTTAAAATGGTTCCCAGCATATGATGGACACTCAATAACTATGAAAGAAGGACTTAAAGAATTAGATTTTTTGAGCTCTAGGCCTTCATTTTGTTTTCCACTTTGAAGTGATGAATGACTTATATCTCATAAACCAAAGCCAAAGCCTTGCATATTGGTTTGAGTATATATATACATCCATCTTTACCTACTATGTCATAGGCTCTGTGCACGAAGATGAGTGTATACAGTATATGTGGAATAACACAAATGTCTCCCTGCTCCAGGTGGAGTTTATAGAGTAGAAGGAGGGAGATAAACATTGAATACATGCTTAAATATAAAGTTTATAAATAAAAAGTGTTTCAAAGGAAACAGACATGAGACAGAATAATAGGAGTGACCTAATTTGGATTAGGGAGTTATAAAAGGCCTTTTTGCAGAAGTAACATTTAAAATTGAGGCCTGGGCTTGGCACCTGTGGCTCAACCATGTACACCTGAGCTGACAGGTTCGAATCCAGCCCAGGCCTGCCAAGCAACAATGACAGCTGCAACCAAAAAATGGCCAGGCATTGTGGCGGGCGCCTGTAGTCCCAGCTACTTGGGAGGCAGAGGCAGGAGACTCACTTGAGCCTAGGAATTGGAGGTTGCAGTGAGCTGTGATGCCACAGCATTCTAACCAGGGTGACAGCTTGAGGCTCTGTCTCAAATAAATAAATAAATTAATTAATTAATTAATTAATTAAAAATAAAACTCAGGCCTGAAGAATGAGTAATAGGGCAAGAGTGTTCCTAGCTTTGAGGACTATAGGTATGAATGTCTAATGTTGTAAAATGCTTACTAAAACTGAGTAAGGGTGATAGTAATAAGAAAGAAGATTGAAGAAATAGAAATGAGGTTGAAAAGCTAGGTAAGGACTAAGTTTTAGTAAGGATTATGTTTTCTTCTCACAGCAGCTTGAATCTAAGGGTTTTAGGCAGGGATGTGATCTTATCTTCATTTTAAAAGATAAATTTATCACTTTTGTGAAGAATAGGTTATAGTATGGCCAAAGGAATATTGGTAGTCCAGTAGTAAAGTAAGAAAATGAAGGCCAGTGTGGTGGATATAGAGAAGGAAAAAAGTGAGGGCATTGGAGATGGCAGGTAGGGTGGGTTCAGGAGTTCTAAGGGAGATGATGATCACTTCCAGGTTTTATCTTGTTAAGTCTATGTGGATAGAGACAAATGGGGAACTGTTAGTTTGACGGGAAGGAAGAGAATCAGATGTTTAATTTTGAACATAATAATTTTGAGATTCCCAAGAGATACCAAGTAGGAAATTTTGGAGGATCCAAGTAATCTGAGCTAGACATGATACTATAGTCCCTTGTCTACAATTCTGAATCTCAAAAGCTCTGGAAACCAAAAGGTTTTTTTCTAAGATTGATTTGGCAACAAAACTTGACCTGAACTGGTATGAGGCTGTTTATAGTCTTTATTTATTGTATAGATATTTTCCTGTAGAAATATTTGTGTGTTTGATAAACAGATGCCACTACAGATCCTGCTGGTAGTCTTATGAAAAATATTGTATTTTTAATAATACCCTCTCTCTTTTTTACTCTTAAAAAGTAAAAAACCTGGGCAGCTCCCATTGCTCATTGGGTAGGGCACCAGCCACAAACACCAAGGCTGGCAGCCTTGAACCTGGCCCGGGCCAGCTAAAACAACAATGACAACAACAACAACAACAACAAAATAGCCGGGCGTTGTGGTGGGGGCCTTTAGTTCCAGCTACTTGGGAGGCTGAGGCAAGATAATCACTTAAGCCCAAGAGTTCGAGGTTGCTGTGAGCTGTGATGTCACAGCACTCTACCCAGGGCAATAGCTTGAGACTCTGTCTCAAAAAAAAAAGGTAAAAAACCTTTGAATTCCAAAACTCCTGGGCCCAAAAGTTTTGAATAAAGGATTATGTGCCTATATGAAATAGGCCCGCAGGCGTCCTCATACTTTATAAACAGGGGGCCGATTCACTGTCCCTCAGACCGTTGGAGGGCCGGACTGTAGTTTAAAAAAAAAAAAACTATGAACAAATTCCTATGCATGCTGCACATATCTTATTTTGAAGTAAAAAACAAAATGGGAATAAATACAATTCACACCAACTCATGTGGCCCATGGGCCGTAGTTTGAGGACCCCTGAAATAGGGTGTTACAAGTACACAAAGCCCTGGTAATATCTCCTTTGGTTAGAATGTTGAGACGAGATAGCCCCAGGACCAAGCTCTGAGAGACTCATTATGGAGAATTTGGTAGAGGAAAAGATGTTGAGACCCAAGTAGAAGAAACCAAAGAAGGAAGAAAGCGAGTAAATGTAATGTTATGGCAGCTGTGAAAAGAAGCTTCAAGTAGAAGGGTTTAGTTAGTTATGTTAAGTGAGGCTCCAAGTCTAGTCTGTCTTTAGCAACTGAAGTCATTACAGACTTGGGCAAGTGCTCTGTTGTCTTTTAAATTGTAGGAGCACTCAATTATAAAGCAGTTGTTTATTTATTTTCTCATTAAAATGATTAGTTTCAATCACGGAATATGTTTGCCTTTTAATTACTTAAATTGAAAAAAATAGGAGTTAGAATTTGCTTAGAGTCAGGGTTTTTGTTTATTGATATTACTTTATGAAAAAGAATGTTCAGGGTGAGAATGCCTGTGATTCAGTGAGTAGGGTGCTGGCCCCATATACTGAGGGTGGTAGGTTCGAACCTGCCCCCCCGGCCAAACTGCAACAACAACAGAATAGCCAGTGTTGTGGTGGGTGCCTGTAGTCCCAGTTACTCGGGAGGCTGAGGCAAGGGAATCACCTAAGCCCAGGACTTGGAGGTTGCTGTGAGCTGTGTGATGCCACGACACTCTACCCAGGGCGATAAAGTGAGACTCTGTCTTTAAAAAAAAAAAGGAATGTTAGCGCTCATCTTCCCTCTCCTTACCTCATTTAGCTTCTCTATTACATTTTTTCCCCAAATAGTATTTTTATTGTTTATTCTGCTATTTTCAAGATGGAAACATTAATATATTTGAGAAGATGTGTAACTGCTGTTTTAAAAGAAAGATGATACATACTTTGGTTAGCATTTTTTTTTGTTTTTTCTTGTGTTTCTTTGTTTCTGTCTCTCTCTGTTTCTGTATCATACACACAAAACTGCAGATCAGGTTAACTGTTATTTCGTAATAGAGAGTAGACTTTATTTTGGATTATTTAGAAATCTAAAGAATCCTTTTACTTTGCCACTTTTCTTTTGTTCTAGAACAATCAGGTTGTCCTGTCGCAGTAGGAAGGAACCTGATGGTGTGGTAAAAATAAGATTTGAGTGGCAGGACCTGTATTTACTCTTAGGAAAAGATAAATTGAGTCCCTGTGGTAAAGAGGTTAGAATTTACTTAAGAGTATCTGTGATTTGCATTTTTTTCATTTAGGTTGAGAATAAGAATGATTGAATTGTGACTTCTCTTCATACTCATGCTTTTATCAGTATTAGTTAATGGGACACAGGGTCTTGCACTTGCTCAAGCTGGTCTCAAACCTGTGAGCTCTGGCAAACCACTGGTCTCAGCCTCCCAGAGTACTGGGATTATAGTCGTGAGCCACCTTACCTGACCTGTAACTTTTACTTTGTCAACTTTTAGACTCTTTTATAATAACACTTAGCTTAAAACACAAACACATTATACAACTATACAAATATATTTTTGTATCCTTTTTTATAAGATGTTTTGTATTTTTTTTAAACTTTTTTGCCAAATATAAGACTAACACATACATAGGCTCAGGATCATCAATACCATTGTCTTTCATCTCCACATTTTGTTCCACTGTAAGTTCTTCAGGGGTGATACTACTCATGGAGCTGTCACTTCTTATGATGAAATTCTTTTGTAATACTTCCTGAAAGACCTGACGCCTGTTTTACAGTTGACCTTTAAAAAAATACATAGCAGGAGTACACTCTAATGATTAAAAGTATAAGGTAGCAAATACATAACACCGGTAACACAGTTATATGTTATCATTATAAATGCCTTAACTGCTATGTGAGTTGTTCTTAACTTGGGTTAGTTTTGAGCCCAGGGACTCATGATGCATGTATAAATTGACCTGTATGACCTAATACACTGTGACCCCAAGGAAAACATTTTTTTTTTTCCTGGTGGGGCAGTCAGTGTGTTAATTATCAGGTACTATATATCATTGTATTTGCTGTATAATAACTTTTATAGGACTGGCCTTGTAGTCTTTATACTAGCATCACCATAAACACGTGACTAATACTCTCTGCGGTTATTCCGCCATAGGAATTTGTCATCTCCGTTATACTCTAGGGGACCACTGTTGTATTTGGCATCCATTGTTGACTGAAACATCTTTATGTGTTGCATGATTGTACTTTAAAAAAAAACAATATGATAAATGTGAACGTAGTGAATTTGAAATGTAAAGGAGAAAAAGCCTGTCTATTTTGTTGGATAAAGTTCATTTATTTATACTTAGACTCGTGAGCCTATATTTAATTCCCATTGCTGAATTGCTTTAGTCACTAATTTTGAGGAATTAGGATAATTAGCTGTGCCGTCTCTTCCCAAAACCTCCACAGTTTTAAAATTAAAATTGTATCTGAATTGTGCTTTGAGTTTCTGTGTGAATTCATGCTTTAAGGTATTTCTGAGCAATTGAGGATCTGACTTATTTGGTGTAGCTTTTTAAAAAAGGAATGAAGAGACATTTTCTTGGAGTTAGAGGAGTCATCCATATAAAATTAGTGGCTACCTACTAAGAGACATATCTTGTTCATGTGCTGTAATTTTAGCTGAGGGCCATTTCTTAACTTTGAATAGAATTATCCTCTGACTGAATGTTTCTCACTTCTTAAGAGTAATTCAGGATCTTGAAATATTGGTACTATATTCTCAATGACTTGATCAAAATTAGTCAATGACAGACATCCCATTTTCACTCTGCCATTCCTCGTGAATAGAATTGATTTAAATTTTTGGACTGTTGTGGTATTACTATCAAAACTGCATTTATGATTATTTCTCCGCTTGCACTGTCGTATAAGTACCGCGCGCTAACCGATTGCGCCACTGGAGCTCCTTATGATTATTTCTCAAAACTGGATTTTGGTTTTTCTTTTTTTCAAGAGGTTTATACCTTTTATACAAATGTAGACATCATTTGGCTTAGTGATTTCTGGTCATCTAACTTAGTGCTGAAGAAGTTTTGATATTACATATGGGGTGAGAGAATGTCATTTGATAAATTAGAGAAAAATAATAAGACATTTAGGATTCTTTAGAGCTAGTTTAATTTGGCAAAAAAATTAGGTAATCAGGTTTATGCAGTAGAAATGACGAATGTATTTTGTTTGAAAGTGAGTCCAGCATTTTCCAAATTCTGTTTTGAGGAATATTATTGTTCTATGAGATATTAATAGATATTCAGGGAAGAAGAAAAACAAAAGGGTTGTGAGGTCAAAGAAATTTGCTGTGCTAAGCAAAGTGAAAAAAAAGTGTCATTATTTCAGTATCTCCTAGACGTTTTGATATGGTTATTGTGAAACCAATCTAGTAGTGTTTTTATCAATAGGGAATATGAGAATAACTTGGAAATTTTTTCCAAACAACATTATTTTTTCCCCACCTCCATCCCACAGGTAATACTGGAGGATCTATGTGTTTTGTAGTTTGAAAACGTTCCCTAAGTGATCTGATGCACCTCTTCCTTTAGTTGAGAACTGCTACGATAGACAATACAGGCTTTCCCAAATTTCTTTGGTCACAGATTCTTTTGAATATTATGTTATAACATTTCAAGGATAAGACATTTCTGAAATCTGTGCGGTAGATTATATGTGAAGTCTCCATAAGTAGATTATAGGTCTTTTTTGTACAACTAATTCTTTTTTTTTTTTTTTTTGAGACAGAGCCTCAAGCTGTCGCCCTGGGTAGAGTGCTGTGGCATCACAGCTCACAGCAACCTCCAATTCCTGGGCTCGAGCAAGTCTCTTGCCTCCGCCTCCCAAGTAGTTGGGACCACAGGCGCCCGCCACAACGCCCGGCCATTTTTTTGGTTGCAGCCGTCATTGTTGTTTTGGC
>CAUYON010159514.1:0-22802 GCA_963573935.1 Arctocebus calabarensis | reverse complement strand
AATTCTACAATAAAAATGCTTCTTGTAAAATACTTGAGAATAGAGAAGAAGAAAAGCCTCTAACAAATATGATATAAGCACTCTTAGAAGCTATAAGAAGGGAAGGAGAGGAGGGGGAGAGAGAACGAAGAAATTAACACGGGAGAGGTAGAAGAAATGTTCAGTAGAGAATAGGAGGTAATAAAAATACCCTAAGAAAAGAAAGTGAAATAAAGAATTATTTATCAATGGTGCCTCCAAGAAAAGGATATTCACAAAAAAAAACCCAATCTCAAAAAATATTATTCTTATATGTATATAGAAATAAAAGTCCTTATGTATGCTGCTGTGGAATTAATTTATAATGCAATATACTTTGTGAACAGCAGATGGCACTGTGAGTGGTTCTCAGGCTTATATGAGTTCACCGATTATAATGATTCTATGGAAACCATACTATCTTGCCAGTCGCCATTTTTGGAGTTTCTCCACTGGTTTGTGTTGGAAAAGGAGATTTATTCTGGGTGCTCAGCTCCAAACCTCATTCACATCCGACCCCCGAATCTCGACCTTCAACCTTGGTGCACGGGTCGTCCAAAAGTCTCCGCTCTGCCCTCACACTCTCTCGCAGTCCGGCAACAAGATCTGCTGTGAGAGGGGAGCGCGGGAGCAGGGCTTGTGGCAACTGCGGGGGTAAGGGGGGCTCGCAGTGGCTGCGGATCTCGGGGGCCGTGGCGGTGGCGGCGGGGGTGGTGTCACAATTCCCAGGGTGGCGGCACCGCGACTCACAGCAGCAGCAGTGGCGGTTGCTATGGCCACGGCTCACAAAGGCCGCATTGGCTGGAGGGGAGGGGGCTCCGCGGGGCTGTTGGTGGGACCTTGAACTTCAGTTATTCTCCAGCTAAAGTGCTCGGGGGCCCTCTTCGCCAACTTCCACAACTCAAAGTGTCTTTTCTACACCTCTCAGGCTTCAACAGGGTCCCCACCTAGTGTAACACTGACTGGTCACTCTCTCTCTCTCTCTCTCTCTCTCAGTGATCTGGGGAAAAAGCGCTCGCCATTTTGGACATTCCAATGTGTCAGTCCGGCAGAGTCCGGACCCCTTGGCTCACGCCAGGGCTGCCCTGGTCTCTGTGGATCCTAGCAGGGCCCCTTTCTGATCGTCAAACTCTGAGATCCACGCTTCAGTGGAATTTTCTCTGATTAGGGCTTGTGGGTTGGGACCTGCTGTCCTCCCTGTGGGAGGGGCCCCTCCTCCAGGCAGGGGGAAACGGTTTGCAACAGTTTCCACGGTTAAGAACTATATTTCAAACACGCCAATCCTCCCAATCTCTGTGTCTCACCAGCTGCCCATCCACTCCAATAGTTCACACAGGGAAAGATCCAGAGCTTCCACCCTCTCACCTGCTGACCAGGGAGAGACGGGCTATGGGACTGTCTCCACCACCATCTTCCAGCACTGCCCCGTGTTTCTTATTTTTTAGACTCACTAATTCACTGTAAGGATATTTCGTTCCCCCACATAGACTTATTGAAGTATAATTGAAAAGTAAAAATTATACATATTTAAGATGTGCAATGTGATGTTTCCATGTATGTATATGTTATAAAATGATTGCCACTATCAAGCTAAGTAATATATATAATGGAATTTCATATATGACAAGTAATTTAGTTCTTACAACAACATGAAGAGATAGGTTCAGCTATTATTCTTATTTCAAAGATGAGGAAGTTGGCCAGGTGTGGTGGCTCATACGTGTAATCCTAGCTCTTTGGGAGGCTGAGGCAGGCGGATGACTTGAGCTCACAGTTTGAGACTACCTTGAGCAAGAGTGAGACCCCTTCTTTACTAAAAACAGAAAAATTAGCTGGTGTCGTGGCAGGTGTCTATAGTCCCAGGTTCTCAGGAGGCTAAAGCAAGGAGTTTGAGGTTGCCATGAGCTAGGCTGATGCCATGACACTCTAGTTTTGAGGCTGATGCCATGACACTCTAGTTTTGGCAACAGTGTGAGACTGTCTCAAACAAACAAACAAAAAAGCATGTAAAGATGAGGAAATTGAGGGCTAAGTAACTTGCCTAAGGTTACACAGCTAACAAGTGAATAGTGAACCTGCATTGGGAACACAGGCAGCATGAATCCAGGGTTCAGGCCTTTACTACTGAGTCACATTACATCTCACAATTTCTACTATTTCTCATACTAAACAAATGAACCAAGGGTTTGCAGCTATAATAAAATCATGGTAGATAGGCAAGATGGACAATCTTTTACTCTCCATGAGTTGATACCTAGTGTGGTAGGCAGCATAATAGTGCCTCAAAGGTGCTCACATTCCAAATCAAGGAATATGTTGCTTTATGTGACTCAAGGAATTTCATGCATATGATTAACTTAAGGAATCTGAGATGGAAAGATTCTCCTGGATTATCCACTGAGCTCTATATAATTTCAAAGGTCTTTGTATGTGAACACAAGAAAGAATATTGTCAGAATCAGAGAAGGAAATGTGACGACTAGAGCAAAGTTCAGAGTGATGCAGTTGCTGGCTTTGGAGATCAAAGGGAGCCACAAACCAAGGAGAGCAGGCAGCCTTTAGAAACCACAAAAGGTGAGGAAGACATTCTCCTGTAGAGCCTCCTGAAGAAACATAGCCCTGAAGACAACCATGATATTAGACCTGTAAGACCTATTTCAAACTCCTCACCTCCAGAACTGTAGGAAAAAGTTTGTGTTATTTTAAGCCACCATGTTTGTGGCAATTTATTATAGAAGCAATAAAGAAACTAATAAACCCAGTAATTCTTTTCATTAGCAATGTTTTTAATGAAACTTGCTTATTTTTATGTGAGAATATAATCGAGTTTAATATTACAACCACTTCTAACTGAATACTCTATATAGTAATCCTTTGTGATGAATTTACCTCTCTTCTTTCTTGTAAATGTTTCCAGTTGACTGCTTTCTCTGAGGGTTTGAGAGAATCTTGACATCCTTATAGTTTTGCTGAGCCAAGTACTGAAAGTCTAGCTAGTTCTAAGGCAATTTTGAGCCACTTACTTGGAAATGACTAGGAACTTATTTAATCATAGACCATTTAATAAGATAATTCTTTTTACTGTCTAGTGAAAAAGTTTTTCCTCTTTATAGATGATTATTTATATCCTATCCACAATTAAAAAGCCCCAAATTGCTCCAAAGTTCCAAAATGCTGATGTTTAGAAGATATAAAATCTTTTTTATCTGTATTTATTTTTACTTAGGATGTTGCAAAGATGTCTATGTTAGTAGATTTTGTAAACACCTTACTAATTTAGAATATTTGAAGAGACAGTTGCTTTTCAAATTCATAGACTTCAAGATAGCATGCAAAGGCAAATATACACATGCCAGGTCAAGCATATGGAAACACTTTCACATCTATTTCTACTTTGAGTCTGTGATCATGGACTTAGATTGTGTTTATTAGATTAGTGCTATCATAAATCTTTGTGAAAAGAGGGAAAACAATTCAAAAGTAAATAAGAGAAGGAAAGGTTCTTGGGATATAACATTGCTGAAGATTATTCTAGGGGTTAATAAACTTTAAGACCATTGCTTCAGAATAATGCAGTGAAAAGTTCACACTCACTTCTTTTCAACCTTTCATCCTAAACATAATAATAAATCACACAGACACAGATCATCAATTTAGTTCCATAAGTACTTTGAATATTTGCTCTGGTTGAAGCGTAGTCCTTCCATAATTCTTTCCTCGTCATTTACACGGTCCAGTCTGTTGTCTAACCTTTATTTCGGTTTCTCAGTAGGAAATCAATTTAAGACTCGAAAGTTCTTGTTGCTTTTGAAGTAGTATTTTAAATTTTCTAAAACTTACTATGCAGAAATTTTATTTAGCCTGCTCAATAAGAAGTTTATGGCTAAATAAGAAATATTTTAAAATTTCTTGCCTAGATAATTTCTCATTTAATCATTGGCATATGACACAAATCTTTTGAAGCATCAATTAAATTACAGAATTGTAATTTTTCCCTTGCAGGAAGCCAATAGTCAGGACTATTTTAACCAGTATCATTATTAGATGTTTCTGCAGTGTTAGTATTTTCATTGACTTATTGTTTCTTATATTAAAGTAGAGAAAAATAATATCTACTTGCAATAAGCACAAAGAGCAAAGGTTAATTCTCTGACCTGATAAGCTCTTACCATAAATCAGTGAACCCTGTCTTTATTTTAATTGTTGAGAGTTTTCAAAATTCACTATCATTTATTTTAAAATTTTATACTTTTGATTTCTGGCTCAAGTAGATGAAAGGATCAGCAAAGCATTTTTTATTTTTATAATAATTTAAAATATTCTGAATGGATGACAGTGTCAAAATACATTTTTGTATTTACAAATGACTGTGTAATTAGATAAATATATAAATTTGAAAATGGAGCTACTATGTGTATATTAGTATAAACAAACCATAAATAATCAAATATACTTTGAGAATAATGTAGTACATAAAATTTTAATTTTAACTGCTATTGTAAAATTAATTGCAGAATTTTCCTGACGTCAAAAATACAAATATTGAATATATTTTATATTCCTCATAATTACTTCCCAGTGGCACTGTATTTTCCATATTTCTTTTCTTTTCTTTTTTTTTTTTTGAGACAGAACCTCAAGCTGTCATCCTGGTTAGAGTGCTGTTGCATCACAACTCACAGCAACCTCCATTTCCTGGGCTCAAGCGAGTTTCCTGCCTTCACCTCCCAAGTAGCTGGGACTACAGGCACCTTCTACAACAACTCGCTATTTTTTGGTTGCACCCATCACTGTTGTTTGGCAGGCCCAGGCTGGATTCGAACCTGCCAGCTCAGGTGTACGTGGCTGGCATCTTAGCCCATTGAGCCACAGGTGCTGAGTCATATTTTTTTTCCTTAACCCTCCCCATTTCAGGACACTTGATTGTACATAACTGTACACATGAATTTTTTATTGAATAATTATTTATTGTGAATTAATCAGCAATTTAGATCTTAAAATACTTCAAAATGCTCATGTTAGCTAATTTTTATTATCTATTAGTGTTATTGATAAAGAATTGAAGCTTATTAAAAATTTTTAATTAAAATATAATTAAAATATTAATTTATTTGGATATTATGCTTATTCAAAATTTGTAATTAAAGTGTATTTATTTGGATATTTTACTTTAGAAACCCTCTTTGAATAAAACAGAGAAATGAGAAACAAAAAGAACAGCTAACAATTACATTGTGTTTACCATCCAACAGATGTTCTTCAATGTGTTTTAGATACATTAACTCATTTCATTCTTACACCAATCCTCAGATTATTTTCCCCATTTATGTGATAAAATGAAGCATGTTAAGTGGCTTGTCCACGGAAGGTCTCAGAGCTCCTAAGTAACTGAGCCTAAATGAGCAGTCCCACCCAGGCCATTTGCTACAGACTTTGCTGTTTTGCTGTGCTTTGAATTTTCCAGACTTAATAGAAAATAGATTTTCTATTTTGAATATAATGTTATCTCTATTAGTCACTCACAACTTCATCCAATTAGCAGCAAAATTCTCATGGTATCTCAAACAAAGCAAAATAATATTTTATTTGAGGGCTTAAATCTCTTTTTGGCCATTTAGATTTCATATAGCCAGTTGGCTACTAAGACCTATTTTAGGAGCTGCTTCTCAATAAACTGCCTTGATGGAACCTACTGGTCAAAGATGTCTTCTGCTGCCATTTTAATGCATGGAAAAATCTTTGCATTTGGCATGCTGTGTGTTTCATTGTGATTAAATGACAAGTATTTTAGGAGGCATATCAAGTATTTTTGTTTGTATTTAGTATTTTCTTTTTTTTTCTTTGGCCTGGGCTGGGTTTGAACCTGCCACCTCCGGCACATGGGGCCGGAACCCTACTCCTTTGAGCCACAGGCGCCACCTTGTATTTAGTATTTTTAAAAATAGTAATAAGTATTTTTAAAAATAGTAATACTCTATTATAGCTATAACAAAAGATGAATACAAGTTACGTTGAGCACCTCTTGTAATCAGAGAGGTCAAACGTGGCTTGAATATTAGAAATTTAATACAGTTTCTTCCTTTCCTTCCATTTTTTTGGCACCTTCTATATACCAACAAGCAAATATCAAGTGGCACTTAAGAAGTTTCTGAAAAAGATAGCTCCTTGATAACCAATTTTAGAACTGTTTTTATTTAAAAAAAATATTAGAGTGAATTTCCTCATCTGTCGGTTTGGGGTTGTTTCTGAGTTATCAGTGCCTGAGTTTTCTGCTTCATAGATGAGAAGAGAGAGAAGTGGGTAGGCCTGGGAATACTGGGAGCCAGAGAGGAGACTGGGGCATGGGTAGAAGAGGGAGAGATGTTGGGCTGTTTGGGCATAGCAAATAGTCAGCAAACTGCAAGGAATTAGGCCAGAAACACTGAGCAAAAGGATTCTGTAACTAAGGTGTGAGAACCAAGGGAAAGAGGAAAGAGGCAGGAATGCCCAGGTTGGGGTCAATTTAAATAAGCATACTGCATAAAAAGACTTCTTATCAAGTTGGCTGTCACCAGCTAGATGTTGCCTCAGTTTGGTGGTAACTTTGTTCATATCATCATGTGCTGGGAAAGGAATGGCTTCACATCATTCAGAGGAGATTAGCTTGCAAGCCCCATGAGAACCCAGGGCATTTTATTATATTTTTTGATTACAGTTGGAGATGCTGCTTATCTTATTTCTTGTAAAACTCAGAGGGAAGGTTTCCAAGGGCTTTACTGTTCTTAGGCCTCTTCTTAATCAAATATGCTTCTTCAGCAGTAATTTTAGCATCTATTATCAGTGCTTGAGCCCTGGCAGTTCAGCAGCCTCACAGCTCTGACATCGCCTGTGGTTTGCAGACCATCCTGCGGTGCTATCTGGTGCTTCTGATAATAATTTCTAAATGCTTAGCTGATTTATGCTGACTGGAATTGTCCCATCTCTTCCTAGCAATTGAATTTGGCAAATTAATCATTTAACCTTTTTTTACCCCATGCACTGTGAGGTCATTGATATCACGCCAAGCATGGCTTCACATTGACTGAACAAAGTCTGTGCTAGCATTGTGAATGTGCTTTCCCTCTAGAAGACATACGCATTGTCTTTTTCGATTAAACAGGCAATCAAGAACGTATCTTTTCAAGTGTACTTAACGAGTCCACAGCAAAACCCAAAAGAGAAAGCAGTAGTCCTCATTCCTAGTCACACGTGTGGCTCTTTAGGCTTCGTTTCCTTCCCACCAAACTCCTGTGCCAGCAGCATAGAATAATCACTCTTGAATCTGGATTCATAATTAGGCTCTCAGAGCTGATTCTAAGATGGGAGATTGAAGGATTTAGAGAGGGGCCTGCATTATTCTGATGTGACAGTTCTCTGTTCAGTGTAACCCAGTGTAACCTGGCATTCTTATATCACAGGGATCTATCTTTAATCAAAGCATGTAATTAAACAGAAATTCAGTGGAAAGGGACTCTGATAGCATATAACTGGTCTCCAAGCAAAATGCAAAGGTGTCATTTTCTCTCTTTTGTCCTCCCCTTCTTCAGAAATACTTTATCATGCCCTTGGAGTGGACTTTGGTGGGCCCCATTTAACACCCCATCCCTCCAAGCCCCTGTTTCCCATACCCCATTCTTGCCAGAAAGACACCTCAGTCACTGAGTCTTCGTCCTCTATAAGGAATCCTAAAATGAACATCAAAGGCAGGATGTCCTTGTTTGTATTCTACAAGACTGGGAGGGATGCAATAAGGATATTTATTTTTGCCCCAAGAATCAATTAGACCCAGATCAAGATTTGATGGGAATATAAGTATTTATGTTTTAAGGCTGAAGAAGGAGCTGTGGGTAGATTAAATTGCCTTCTAAAGCTAAAAACGTTTACAATTATTTTCTTTTAAAAATGTAATGTTCTCACCCTGATTTCTTGATTTCTAATGCAATATGGTACAATGTGTTCTCAAGGTTAATTCTTGGAAGAGTCCAGGAAGGTTCATATGCTTCTTATTTTGTTGCTACTTGTTGCAGGACAAAGGGGTTGAATGTCAGACACTGCAGGTCATTTGCATGACATATTACATATTATCAAAAAAAGGATATGTGGGAATTCAAGGGTATGTTTCATCATGTTTCAACACTCAATTTCAGATCAGCTAAGTATCTGTTTTCATTGACAAAAGCTGGAATCTGCCAAAATCAACATGAAGTAAGTGAATTACATGGCAATGAATTAAGACACGTACAAAGACATGTTGTTCCTTTCAATTATTATCTAAGTAGTATTTTTTTTAAGTGTTCTACTTTTAATTGGAATTTAGGAAACTTTCAGTTACAGAATTCAATTTTTCCATTCTGAAACTGCTCACAAAGTTTATTAAATATTTCCTTTCTAATAATAAAAATGTTCAGGCTACAGTTTTCAGTCAGCAGCCTTATTGAGGGTGAGAAGTGGTAGAAGTTGGCATTTTTTATATAAGCCATATTCTTGAATTTTAGTTTCAAGCTCGTTAAGAAATGCACATTTTTTAGCAGTAGAGAAAGACTTATGGTGACCTCATTATATCAAAATGTGACTTCTGATTATGGTGAGATAGAAATCTGGCCTTTCCAAAACTCAGTTTCTGCCACAGGGTAGCGAATTATCATTCTTCTTTGTAGTAAATTACTGTATGCATTGCTTACTCTAGGTTTGCTGGTGAAGAAGCTATGTATGGCATGCCTGTAAAGTAATGAGATTTTAAAATTCTAAAATTTGATTGTGGGATCAAATGGGAGGTCTAATTTGAGTTCTTTGAGGATTCTCCATACTTCCTTCCAAAAAGATTGTATTAGTTTGCAGTCTTACCAAATTAGCTAATTAATTAAAATATGTGTTGTTTGTCCTTGAGAGTGCCTCTTGAAATTTGTATAATACTCAAAATACTTAATTTTAACTTCTTGGGCTACATAAGAATGGATTTGGGAGTCACTCAGGAAAAATTCTTTAAATTATTGTTGTAGTCACACATTCTTTGAGATACACACCTACTTTACTGATCATAGCCTAAGTAATTTTTTACTCTTGTAAAACTATTTTCTACTTTCAAAGGGAAAAAGGTTGCTACATTTGTAGATACTCAAAACAATAAGCTATATTTTCTAAGAGCAATTCCAGAAGGGGATTTTTCAAAATGTTTATAATAATAGTAACAACTTTGGTATAACTTTTGAGATGAAACAATCATCTGGATGATTAGTCTTTATACGCTTGTTGAAAAATATAATACTTTTATAGTCACCCCTCCAAGGGCAAGATAGTATGTGCCTTGTTTTAGAAAATTTTTATTTTTTTGCACCTGAATACAATTGCTATTCTAGTAGCTTCCATAGTAGCTTATGAAATGCTTGCCTTTGACCTTTAGAGGAATATGATCTTATAATTTTGCATGATAGGTTAGCATCATAGTTGTTCCACAGGCATTTTTTAAAAACTACATCTTTTAGTAATAAAAGTGTGTGAATAAGGTAGAACTTTACAAAATAGAAAAAAACTTATATTTTGAAGATCAGATAATTACTTGAAATATTTTTATAACAATGTAATTTTATATTTGAAATTATCTTGACATGATTCTGGTGAAGGCGGCATATAATTTAACTTGCCTTTGTTCATTTACAGATTGTCTTTTTAAAGTGCTAGGATAATCTCTTATGGCTAAAAGTCTGTTGGTGGGATGAATGAATGTAAATATTGAAAAATCATATCGTGAATCATATTTGATACATAATAATATCTTGATGGCTATTTAAAATTAAATACAGGGTACTGCAAATGTCCTTACGATAAAAATGATTTTTTTTCTTCTGGGTACATACCTAGTAATGGGATTATGGGATCAAATGGGAGGTCTAATTTGAGTTCTTTGAGGATTCTCCATACTTCGTTACAAAAAGATTGTATTAATTTGCAGTCCCACCAGCAATGTAAAAGTGTTCCCTGCTCTCCACATCCACAGCAGCATCTGCAGCTTTGAGACTTTGTGATGTGGGCCATTCTCACTGGGATTAGGTGATATCTCAGGTTGATTTTGATTTGCATGTGTCTGATGATTAAGGACAATGAGCATTTTTTCAAATGTTTCTTAGCCATTTGTCTGTCTTCATCAGAGAAGGTTCTGTTCATATCTCTTGCCTAGGAGTAGATGGGATTGGTTGCTGTTTTGTTGTTGATTAATTTGAGCTCTCTGTAGATTCTAGTTTTCAACCCTTTGTCAGGTTCATACCCTGTAAATATCTTTTCCCATTCTGAAGGCTATCTTTTTGCTTTACTTTTTGTGTCCTTAGTTGTGCTGGCACTAGACTGTTCATCGCAGCTAAATTTACAATCGCCAAAATGTGGAAACAAACTCAATGCCCACCTACTTAGGAATGGATTAACAAGCTGTGTTATAAATACACTACGGAATACTACTCATCCATTAAAAAAGATTTGAGACTTTACATTTCTTGTATTAACCTGGATGGAGTTGCAACATATTTTTCTTAATAAAGTATCACAAAAATGGTGAAGCAAGAATCCAGTGTACTCAATTATAATATGAAGCCAGTAGATGATCTATTACACATCTCCATAAGAGAAAAACTCAAATCAATTCAAGGTAGGGGGGGAATGAGGGAGCGGTGAGAGGGGATGGACACAGTGTTAGAGTGGATGGTATACCTCTTGGGGGTAGGACACTATTATAAGAAGTACTTTACCTAACAAATGCAAACATTATAACTTAATTCTTTGTGCTCTCAATTAAACAAAAAAGTAAATACAGGTTTACTTGTATAAATGTTTCTTTTTGATGATTTGTTTTTTGAATATGTTACATTGACCCTAAAGTTATGAACCTGAAATCAAATTCAGGAAAGTATTAGATGTCTCCTTGTTGAAAACAAGCCATATATTTATAGAAATTACACATATGTACTGATTAGTGTGGTTCCAAGGACTATATTAAATGCTGAGGATAATATGGTAGAAGAATAGGTAGCATCCTTGCTACATGGAGCTTCTACTCTGTTAACTATGGGGCTCCAGAGAGTGTAGACCAGACTAGGAGTCTTTGTAGCAGCTCTGTGTTCCATGAAAAAGGGGCTTTAATTCCTGATGACTGGGTTCTGTTTTTTTAAGTTAGAGGATTTTGGATTCTGTTTCTAAAGTCCTTCCAGGTCAGAATTTGCACTATGATTTGCTTAATTCTCCTTTTTCATCTTGTAGGCCTACCTTCTAAATTCTTATTTTCAATGTACAATATCATATGTAAGTACTATATGTGAAATTAATTTGTAAACTAGCATGAAGTCTTTTAACTATAAGGCAATATTATTATTCAACAAGAAAACATTTGAACTGTAAGAAAACAGCTAATCTGAAAGCCTTTTATCCACCTTCTCAAAAACTAGAGGTATTTTTGCCTGAATTAGCTGGTTAATTTATCAATTGTCCATTTCACTTAGTCTTTGTAGAAACAATTGCTAGATCCCTTGAAACTACAGTTTATGTTCACCACGGTTCAGAGCTTATATTTTCTGGCGGGCACAGAATGTGTCACCCCATTAAAGAGAGACTCTCAATATTGTTTATGGAAGCAGAGAACAAAATGAACTCATAAATCTGGGAGACACTCTATCTGGCCACCTCTTTTTGAGAGAAAAGTAATTCTAAATAATTAAATAGAGCCAGTTAACTTTTTTCTTTAACATTTTTCATCAAGAAGATGTTATAACTTCCTTCAGTAATCTAAGTCAGCAGTCACATATATTTTATTAAAAAGGGTCCTTTGTGTGGAAAACTGGAAGAAAGGAAATGATAGAATAAAGTCTAAGACCACCCCTTGAATCTTGCTTAACTTTTCTATTGCTTCCCTTTTATTTTAAATGCCAAAATCCATAGTTAAGCCCTCTTAAGATTAAACTGCAACTAAACATGTTCCAAACTTATGAACAAAAGAAAAATAAAATTGAAAGAATCAAATTTCGCTAGTGTTGTTTACTACCAGGAATGAAGAAGTATTTTATTATTCCTCTCATGCTCTACTTCTTTTATACTTTTCTGGAAAAATTTCCAAAGACAGGCATTGCAAGAGATTTTGAAGAGAGATAAATGGTAATCAAATAAAACCAAGGCAGAAATGTCTTTTGTAAGGGTTAATGAGGTCACATTGTTTGTTCTATTTTTCAAAGTCTTAGAATGTTTGTGGATTTTGATTCTGATGACAAAGTACAGCTGTCTTAGTGAACTATTTTAAATGAAGTTTTTTTAAAACACATACATTTCAAAATTTTCAAGCTTCTGGGCTGAGAGTGAATCTTTTTCCCTTATGTGTGTGCCTGACACTTTCATATATTTGTAGGAGTCACAGGTTACTAGTAATGTGCAAAGATAGATTTCTTTCTTTCATTAAAAATCACATTTGAGTAAATAAAGGCCTTCAACATCTGTGACTTGTTTTGAATTCTTATATAAAGTCTTTATTTACACATAATTGTACTGCATTAACCATCTCTGAACATCAATTGTTTTTCCACTGCTGAAACTCTCAAGGGGTCTGAAAAGGACAAAAAGTTTTTAAGAGGCATCATTCTTTCTTTCTCCTCCAGCGTTCCCTTAGGACCCTTGATTTGGAAAGAGTGGCCTTACAAAATTTTTATCGACACCATCTTTTTCACTGACATTTTTTTGTTTTTTATTAAAATATATTCATATTGAAAAGTGAACATAGATTAAGTATGCATCTTAATTAATTTTTACCAATTGAACAGACTCCCCTATAACCAGTATCAACCAGCATCCTGATCAAGAAAGAGAGCGCACTCACCCAGGGGGCTCCCCAGGCTCCCTTCCAGGCAATAATTAAGGCTTTCATTGATTCATCCTAAGTAGCCATTACTCGGCCTTCCAACAGCACAGATGAGTTTCGCTTGTTGTCATGCTTCATTTAAATGGAATCAAACAGCATGTACTCTCATATCTTTTTACTCAGCATATCTGTGATAATTATCTTATTGTTACATGTAGTTGAAAATTGTTCATTCCTACAGCTGTGCAGTTATCACCTTGTATGGGTATAGAATACTTGCTCCATTTCACTGATGGTGGACATTTGGGTCGTTTTCCAGTTGGTGGCATTCTAAATGGTCCTCCTGTGAACATCATTGTACATTTCTCTTGGTGAAAAATTTGTAAACATATCTGTTGTGTATACAGGGTGTCTCATAAAGTTCGTGTGCAATTTTAAATCGCACACTATTTTAAATTGCACACAAACTTTATGGCCACCCTGTACACTTGAGATCTTAAACATATTTTAATTTTCAATTTTATTAATGAAAACCTTCTAGGACTTACAATAATTTTGAGGCAACGTAAATCAACCCGAATTGGTATCATTTCTTCTAAAGCATAAAACCTTTTCATTTTACCTATCTTTTGAATCCTTTTCATAAGGACTTGCTTTTGCTTGAAAAAAAGGCAGAAATGTGCTACTCCATTCATCCATTCATTCATTGACTTATTTAACCAGTATTTGCAAGAGTTCACCTTGAGTTGAGGATACAACACAGTAAACAAGTTGGTAAAGACTAATGGAAAGTAGACAATCAACAAATGAACTGATAATTGACTATCATGTCAGGTATTTTTAGATTTAAAACAAGGCAAGGTCGGGGAAAGAGGACAGCTCTGCTGGGGTTGGGGGTGCTGCTGTGCAGTGGAGTGGAGTGAATGACAGTCTCTCTGAAGAGGTTACACAGGAGCAGAGACTAGAGACAGGAGGCCATATGAGGATGTGGGGGAAGAATGCCCCAGACAGTGAACAAGTGCAAGGAGCCTGCGGGACTATGTGAGAGTCAGTGGGGAAGCCAGTGTAACAGAGCAGACTGAGTGAGGGGCAGAGTAGTAGGAGACGATGATGCTGGGGTCATCGGTGGGAGTTACAGGGCGAAGAATCTTGTGGAACACTAGCAGATAAGACGTCATTGAAGGATTTGGAGAATGGAAATGGCATAATTTGAGCTATGTTTTAAAGGCTCCATCTGACTGCTCTGTGAAGAACAGATTGGGGGTGAAGCTGCAGGGAGAAGATTGCAGTGGTTCCAGTGAGAAATGAAGCTGGCTGACACCAAAGTGAAAGTGGGGTGGGTGCTGAGAGTTGCTTTTTGTTTTTTAAGGTAGGATGCTCAGAGGGATTGGATGTCTGGTGTGAGAATATGAGCGTGGTTGTAACTGTGTTAATACCTTTCCAAACTTTAGGTATTTCTCACAACACATCTGTGCGGAAGGCACCATTTTTATGCCCAAGGAAACAGGCATATGGAAGTTAAGTCACTTCTTTGACTTTGCCTATAGTATTAAGTGCTAGAGCCAGGTTCCAACTTAGGTTTGTCTGATTGAAAAATCTGTATTCCTAAGCACTTCTCAATGCCACCTGTTAGATACCTCAATCCTCTTGTCTTTTACTGAAGTAGAGGATATTACAGCTGCAAAATCTTAGCACTATATTTGATTCTTTGCTGTTCTTTCTCTTTATTTCTTAAGCTGCCATCAAGTCATCTTATTTTTGCAGATTTCTTAATCCTCATAGGTTTATCTGACTAGACCACTTCCACTTTGAATCCTCCCTTGAGTCCTAGCTCTGGTCCCCTTTGACCTAGGTCACTGAAAAGTTTCTGAGCACCTTCTTCCTCTCTAGTTCATTCTTTTCATTTCTTTCTTTTGAACCTTAAAGCATATGCAATCTTAAATCTTCTGTATTTTGAATGTAAAAACAGAATGCAATGAACTTTCACTTTGTATTTTCCTTGATCCAGACTTTAGCTGTAGAGACATTGTATTGCCTGTTTTATCAATAACAAGTCCTATTATCTAGCTTTCTAAGCCTTCCGTGTAATGGACCATACTTCTGTGCCCCCTCCCAGCCTCCACAGCTCCTACCCAGGCTGCCTTTTAGTGTCAAGCAAGCTGCTTTTGTCTTTGCCCTTCACACTGCTCTGCTCTCCTATCACCCTCTGTACTCACTATATACACTTGTGCTCTCGCTCTTTGCCTTTACTCTGTCTCACCCTTAAATGGAATAATAATACTATAATAATATTAATATAGTGGCAGCAACCATTTGTTGAGCACCATGTGAAAAACTGTTATATTTTGAACATTATTTAATTCTTATGTCATACAGTAATGATTGCTCTAATTGTTCAAAAAAATTAATTATAAACTTTTACAAATAAAAAACTCTGAGAACAATCTAACTGACATTTATGGACCCATCCTTTTCTTTTCTGCTATGTAAAGAGTTTGTAGTTTTTGCTTCATTTGTTTCTGTCCTCAGGTTTTAGACTTACGTGACTTGCTTGTGTCACACACTACTGGTAATTGACAGAGCTGATATTTGAGTCCAGCTGATATTTGACTCTCTTTTACTGTCCCTATAAAGGCTTCCCTCCAAGCCCCCATTTTATATTTATTTCAAGGTCTCACCTCCTCCAGATGGCTCTTCTTTGCATGATTTTATCCTGTTTTGAGTCCTTTTTGAAAATATGAGCTGAGATGTATTCACTCAGCCAACAAATATTCATGAGACTTTTTTAGGTTCTGGGAACCTCGCCTTATATAATACTCAACATGGCCCATGAGGGAGGTCCTGGTATTCACCCCAGTCTACACAAGAGGAATCCACAGTTTAGAGATTAAACAACGTGTTCAGTACTATAGACTTATTAGGGACTCAAGCTAGCTAACCACAGGTATGCCTAACTCTAAAGCCAATGATTTTAATAACCTCTCAAATCTTTGTTCATTGCCGGAGAAGAATTATTTGTTTTTATTTCTTATCATTGTAATTAGTATGAAATGCCAGCTGGGGGTGATTTCCTATTTCAAGCCTCTATGGTCACCTATTTTTATAGCTGAGGATGTTAATGTCCAGAGGGGTTATATGGCCAGTATAAGGCCTCATGGCTGCTCAGGGGAGCTCAGGGGACTCAGGCTTCATGATGCCTGGTCCAGGGCTTCTCTGTTACATAATCTCAGGTCTCCAGTTAAGGAGACAGGAATGTAAACAGGGCCATCAAACAAATTTAAACCTCTTTTGTTAATCCTTTGATAAAACCACTTGCTTAAAGGCCATCCCCAGTCACCTCCGCATAGTGACATCTAAATCATTTCTTGGTTTTCATCCTTCTTATCTTAGTGCCTTCTTTGAAGCTTTTCTTCCCTTAGCTACTCTGGAGCTGAACTCTCCTTGTTCTCCTTCTGACTCTGATCAGACCTATCATCTTTGTTAATAATTTCTCCTCCTTCCTCCTAAAATATAGGCGATTCTCAAGACTTTGTCCTGCACCTTCTTTCCATTTGTTCTCTCTATTAGCAATTTATCTTCCTCATGGCTTTCTGTGGAGGAGACCCCAGATCTTTGTCTTTAACCTGATTTCTCCTTTAAGATTTAGATCTTAGACTGCGTGTGGAATTTAACTCATGTGAAGCTAATTTCCACATCTACTCCCTTCGCCAAATCTATTTCTCCCTCCATGATCAGTGCGCTGTCTTCCCCATGGCCTGTCCTTCTCTCTGTCAGGACTTCTTGCCTAAACTTGTATAGAAGCGCCTTTAAAGGGTCTATCTATCACTAGTCAGATGGTACTTCTCTGCCCACTCCCAACTCTCCCCTATCCTCTTCATTGAACGCAAAGTAATCTTTCTAAGGGTATGTTAGGTCATTTGCACTTCTGTGCAAATAAAGTTTGAAGGGGTCAGTGTTTAGCAACTAAAATTGAGCCTTCATAGATCCTTTTAAAATCTGATTTTAATTGATCTTTCAGGTCAAATTAACCTATTTATTTTCCTTTTGTTGTATTTATGATTTCCCTTTTCTCTATCATTTTTCTAAAACTATTTCTTTTTCTGTAAAGTGTTTCCATATTTCTATTAAGACTCACTTCATTGTTCAAGGCCACCTCCTTGTGTTCTCAACCAAAAGAAATACTGGGCAATGCTCTTTAACTAATGATGATTGATACTAAACAAAAGTCCAGACAAAGAGAATCCACCTAAAACACTGGCCAAATTTCACAATAACTAAGAATGAAAGGATTGAATGCAACTTTAACTTGGAAAATGGAACTAAAGATTATAAATTATAAACATAATTTTATTAACTTATAATAAAATTTAGGTTATAATTGAAATTATGCACTAATTCTTGGAATTGAGGTTGTAATACAAAAAGCAATTCAAGTGTTTATTTGGTTTTTAACGTAGTTTTTGTATAATTATATGATGGAATAATTTACTCACATGATTTTGACTTTTGCAGCATAAACATAAATTTTTGAAAAAATCCTAGAAACTCATTTTCCCTAGCACCATTTATTTATCTGATTTTAAAAATATCATCTTATTCCTTTGTCTATTCTTTAGTTAACTGATTTTTGTCTTCCAGATCTTCCCTTGTAAGTGACTCTGCATGTGACTTGAGTGGTTCTCCTGCATTATTTCGACTTTCATTGACTTTATGCAAACACGCAGATTTTTAATACTACACTTTTTCTTTACAGTACATCATCATTAATATTGTAATAGTTAAACAATTGACAGGATCCACTGTTATAACGTTATTCTTAGGTTTTCCATCGTTTTTACCATGGTCTTCAATATTTGAGTATGTATTTGTTCTATCAGATTTTAAGTTTCTTGATGCAAGAATTATACTTTGTTATTTTTGTATCCTCCACAGAATTCATGGAAATAATCTGTACATAGTAAAAGCTTAATAAATATTTGCTCATTTCTATTGTTGAACCATCTCTAATAGACCCAATCTTTGCTTTTTCATTTGTCATTAATTTTGTCATTAGGAACAATACCATAAAACTAGATTATTGAAAAATTATTGAAAAATTAGTCTCTTATTTTCCCCGAAGGAGCATACTATAATTATTGGCATTTCTAATCAGAGACTCAACTTCTGATATAACCAATAGAGTATCATAAAAATTATATAATAACTAAAATCTTCTATGATAACTTAAAGTAACAAAACCTATTTGGTATTCCAAGTCTTGTAAAATGTTTATCAGTATATTATGTAAAATGATTATGTATATATTATAACTTGCACATAAAATGTAAAAGTTCAAATTATTATTTTTCTTTTTGAGACTGAATCTCATTCTGTGGCCCTGAGTAGAGTGTTAGGGTATCATCATAGCTCACAGCAATCTGAAACCTGGGTTAAAGTGATCCTCTTGCCTCAGCCTCCTGAGTAACTGGGACTATAGGCATGCAATACCATTCTAGGCTAGTTTTTTCTGTTTTTAGTAGAGATTGGGTCTCAGTCTTGCTCAAGCTAGTCTTGAACTCCTGAGCTCAAGCAATCTACCTGCCTTGGCCTCTCAGAGTGCCAGGATTATAGTTGTGAGCACCGCACTGGCCTAAAGGTACACATTAGGCTATTCATTTAACATAAATGTAAAGGCTCTCATAAACATCAATTAACATTCTAATCAACAACAAATTCTCTTCTAAAATTTAGAAGGGGCTTTAGAGCATTATTTTTAATAACCTAATTCTTTAAAAATGCTTTCTCAAGTTAGCCTTTAGTTAATACTTCCTTTTACTCCCAAGTGGAGATGTGGGCTGGGGAAAGCAAACAATTTCCTGGACCTTAGATTTGCCTCATCTTATTAGAGCAATTACTCAATACTTGTTCTTGGAGGTAATGATGATTTTGCTTCTGCTACTAAGGAGATGATCTAACATTTTCCTCATTCCCCGTCTCTTTGTTCAACTTAAAACCATTCGATTGTAGAACAAATAAATTCTATCCAAGAGCAAAAAATAGTTCATCATGAAAATATTTCACACATCTTTGGAAAGCCATAAAAACTCTTACTAGGACATTGGAATGGGCTTTTAAGGGAAATTTTTGGCAGAAGATGGTGCCTTGACTTGGTATATGTTATTATATGAAAATTAAAGAATAAGGGTGGCAAAAATCCAGAAATGGTGGGAAATATTCATCTATGAGCCAATGGCGCTGAGATCTATAAAGTGCCTTGGGATGGAGACTATCTGCAAGGCTAACATCTAACTAGGAAATTAAAATTGCCTCTAGAACTTGAATGCTCTTGATCTCTCTAAGTGGCACTGTAGTGTACCTAAGCTATTGTGAGTTTTCAAACACTCCAAAGAAATCAATTTGTACTGGAAATAAAGTACACACAACTTATCCAAAAGATGAGTTTAGAAACCATTCTTTTATCCTTGCCTTTCTTTTCAAAGCCCTTGAACATCCTCCTGCTTTTATGTTGCTCTTTGTTGCTTAGCAATGCTTATAAACTTGCGTGGACATTGTTAAAGAAAAGCTGACCGTTGATGTACTTCTCTATCCCTCCATGTAATCAGTACAATTACAATTAGACTCTCTGGTCCTCGCTGGCTGTAATGCATTGGTCCCTCCACTTTCATAAACATTTCTTACATTTTGGATCAGGTATCGAGACCAGGAGCTTTAGGGACATTTATAGAGAACATTTGTTCTGTTCAATTTCTGTTAAGTATTATTAATGCTTAATTCAAACTTTTCTTCTCGTCTAGCTTTTCTTTAAACAAATCTTTATTTTGAAGTTATTAGGGAGTGAAGAAACATGCATTTCTGGAAACCATATGTTGTTTTAGCCTTCTTTGATGATTCTGCCTTAGTACTCCCCTTTTATTTCCTGTAGATTCATATATTCATTTATTAATTCTTTGGTGCATCCTTATTAAGACAAAGTTATCTTGGAGTATGGCATTATATTTGGCCAGAACCAAAGCCATGTTCCATGAGAAAAATAGTACATTTTTCAGTTATAAAATAACTAATGGATTATTATCATTTGCATATGATCACTGTAAGAATTTTTAAAGAGGGCGGCACCTGTGTCTGAAAGGAGTAGGGCACCAGCCCCATATACTGGAGGTGGCGGTTTCAAACCCGGCCCTGGGGGAAAAAAAGAAAACTGAAAAAAAAAATTTTTGTTTTAAAGAATATACTTAAGAAAAACAAAACCAAAAGGAAACGGGGAGCTGTTTGAAGCAATGGATTGCTAAGCTCCCACCCAATGGGCACAATGTAAGCATAAAAAGAGATTTGTAAATATAATTACTATTGACAGTAAACAATAGCAAGTTTTATAAACATTGAACTATAATGCTACATAATAAATAGGTTGTGTGTAGTATGTCCAAGGGGCAGTCAAATGTGGAGTACCCTAAATAAGATTATAATTTATAAACTGACAGAGGAAAAAAACCCCTGGAATTTAGGAAATGTCAGTTTAATAAAAATTGCAAAAAAAGAGAAAAAGAAATAAAAGAAACAGGAAACACAATATAAGGTGATAGAGTAAGTTCGATGTGTTAGTCATCAGCATCTTATAAACTGATCAAAGTCACCATTTAGAAACAAGATCCAGTGCAGGTACTTTGATCCAGTGCTAGATGCTGTCTGAGTCTAAAACCGTACTTACTCATTTATTCTTAAGAACAATCCCATAAGGAAGAAACAGTTATCGTCCCCATTTTATAACTGAGGATATTGACATACAGAACATTATGTCACTTGTCCCAAGTTATACAGCTCACAGGTCTTAGAGCCAGGATTCGATCCAGACCAGGTGCTCCTGAGTAGTCATACCATCCACCAGAATCACTTTTGTATCAGTAATGTTGCCTGGAAAACACAAAGCTGCAGAATTCTATGTACTGTATGATATCACTTATTTAAATGGTAAGATAAATACAATAATACCATGTGTATAGTGAAAGTACTGGAAAAATACATTCATCAGAATGACAGAATGATAGTTATCAATTTTATGATAGTGGTTACTTTTAGAGAGGAAGAGAAAACAAGTAAACAATTTCTGAGCACTTCCGATCCGTTATGTGGCTAGTTTCTCTTAGCAGTGGGAATGTTAAGATTTGTTAAAGTTGGATAATGCTGTATGAGTGTTTTTATAGTCTTTTCTGCTCTTTTCTTATGTTTGGAGTATTTCACAATTAAAGAATCTTTTCTTCAAATAAAGAAACAATAATAGGAAGTAGATTTTGCTCCCTTTTCCACCTTTGGGGAAATTAGGCATTTAATCCTGAATTTTAAATGAGTAATTCACCTTTTTTGCATACTGAGATCACACACATAAAGACATAATATTGGTGTTTAGGAGAGCATAAGCAACAGCCCTGACTTTACTGAAATTTGGAACTGACAGAGACAAAGGAATCAGGCAAATCAAGTCAAACCACCTTTGTGACTATAAGGCATTGGGGAGAATGCGATGGGAGTATGGCAAAAGTAGACTTTTAATCTGAACGGACCTGCCTACCCATTTAGAAGCAGAACGAGAGAATCAAAGCCCTATATAGGGGAGTTCCTGCCCCAATAAAATTTATGGCAGGGAGGAGCAGATTAGACTTCAGGTTTCCTGAGAGAGGAAAGAGCTGAGTTCTGCAAAACCATTTCCTCCTGTACAGTCGCTCTAGCCTAAATCCGTAACTGTACAGGACTGAGGAGTGGGAAGAGAGACTGAGAGTTTGTAGAGAAAATTATCCTAGCGGAATTTTGAAGAGTAAGGAAGAAACATTTGCACAACCACCCCCAATCCAGTCAAGCAACAGCACCTTCTGTCCCTTCCAGACTCCTGGAATATTAGGAATTTTGAGGACATTTCTAGGATTAATTTCTAGCCAGAGTCTCTCAGGCCATTCCACCACATCAGACGTTGTACTGATTGGCTGGTTGAGTGACTGACTTCCTCAGAGACAGTCTTCCTCAGTTCTGTCCTTTATCCTTCTTCTCTCTGGACTAGTTGCCCTCTCCTCTACCCTTCACCATCACACAGGACATTCTGATCACCTCTCCCATGTATCCTGCTTCCTGCTTTCCTACTTTACCCCCTTGTTTGGGTAGAGAACATTCTTTAGTAGCTTCCTAATAGTAGGTACATGGGAGATAAAATGTTATGGGTTATGATTTGAGTGGGTAAGGAATTCTGGTGATAATCTTCCCTTAGATTTCTAAAAATAGGGCTTTATTGTCATCCAGCTTCTAGTTTACTGCTGACAATGTGGTGTCATTCTGATTTCTTAGCATTTTTCTATTCTCTCTTTTTTTCTTCCTGGGAGCTTTTTATTTATTCATGGTTATATAAAATATAACCCTGTGTCACTATACACATACATAAATAATCTTCATTTTCTTTTCTCTGCTGAATATTGATTTTCTTTTACTTATTCTTCATTTTATTAACTCTTTTTTTACTATTTTCCAGTTTTTTGTCTTTTTGTATTACTTTTGAGATTTACTCTGTTTTATCATCCAATGCTCTGCTGATTTTTTTTTACTTTTTTATTGTTATTTATTTGTTTTTACTATTTTATTTTATTTTATTTATTTATTTATTTTTTCAGACAGAGTCTCACTTTGTCACCCTCTGTAGAGCACCATGGCATCACAGCTCACAATGAGAGAGGATACCTGAGAAGGGTGAGGTCTAGGAGAACCAGTCTTCTCAAGGAGACCACAAGGATACACCTGCAGGGTCCTCTCCATGGTGACTCTTGTCTAAAGTAGGTCCCTCCCTCAGACAGAGCCCTGGGGTAGGTGTGGAGAGCCGCTTGAGTTCTGCTAGAGTTCTGGAAGCCTATTAGAGAAGGAAGCTGGGGAGAGAAGAGTATCTCACCATTAAGTACTGGACTTT
>CAUYON010159509.1:0-31292 GCA_963573935.1 Arctocebus calabarensis | reverse complement strand
CCATTCTTGAGATACTTTGCTAAGAAGAATATGTTCCAGCTCCATCCATGTAAACACAAAAGAGGTAAAGTCTCCATCTTTCTTTAAGGCTGCATAGTATTCCATGGTATACATGTACCACAATTTATTAATCCATTCGTTTTTGATCTGCATTTAGAAAGCAGGGCTGAAAGGGAGAGTTGCATCTTTCAGTGAGACTGAAGAGGCCATTGTCTCATCATAGGTCTTCAGACATTCCAGAAAAGGTGTCTGCCGGTCACACCTGTCAGTCATACCTGACGTTCCTCCATTTGAAACTTTCTTTGCTGTTAAAGAATCTTAATTACAAGAATATTGGTTAAATGCAAATACATGACTTGGATAACGAAATCTAAATCTGACATCAATTTTTGTTTCTACCACTTAATGTCTTTGAAACTTTACACTATTCACATGTCTTTCTTAGCTTCAGGAATTTGTCCCTGATTGTACTTTCTTATAATGAAACCCAGTGGAATTATTTAAGTTTCAAATGAAGAAATCAGTATTACCTAATTGTCATGGAATGGTACAGTTAGATCAATATTTAGAGTATAGGGGACATCTCATAAAAGTAAAAATATGTGCCCAGAGTCACATCATTAGTCAATAGCAGAGCAAAGACCAGGTCTTCAAATTCCAGTCCAACAAATGCATGATATGCTGAGCTAACCCAGAAAGGGCTCTTGGCCCACTGTCAGCCCTTAGGAAGTCTTAAGCAACCAAAGTAAAAATAACACAACAGTGTGTCAAAAGGGTAGAGGGACTGTAAAGACTCACATTTCTGAAATTTACTAGATCCCACATAGCTAGGCTAAGTTTAGAAGAAAGGCTACTAACAGATGCTACCTTATAGGCAAACATCCCACAAAGATGGTCTTCTTGGGACACATTCAGCATGAGTCCCCTGTGTCAGTCTGGGTAGTTGGCATGTTACAGCCATTATTTTATTTCTGTGGGGATTAAAGCAAGTGCCTTATCTGAATCTTTTCAGTGCTAGGGTTGCTAGCAAGGTTCCAAGACAGCAGAATTGTACAACTTCTTTTCTTCCTGACACAGACACACCTACAACTGCCCTTCCCACCTAAGCCACCAAGTTACTTTCCTGTTGCCTCATGCACACGCTTTTCTTGGCAGCAGGGAAAGTAGAGAAGGGAGCAGGGAGTGGAAGTGGAGGGTGAAGGGAGGCTGAATAGTTGGTTCTTTCCCTGCTGCGGGCACTATTTCCTCACTGAAGTCAGCGATTGCCTGCACAGGCAGGCGAAGGTACAGCTCCCAGACAAGCTGGAGCTCCCGAGCTTGCCAAAGACAGTCCGTGAAGATGCTCGCCAGTTTCTCCTGCCTTGCTTTGAGGAAAACAGCCCCAGAAAACCTTGTTATTTCTAAGAGCTTCCGACAGCTCTTCTTTCAGATTTTGTGTTTTACAGTGTGGTTTGGGAAAACTATCTCCATGGCAATTTCCTGCGTTACAGATCGATAGTAGGTTTCCTTCCAGAATTAGAGATGCCAGGCTAAAAAAATGCCCCTCTTCTCTCCCTGTTTGCCATAATGCTTGCCGTTGCATTCTATAAGGCACTTGGTATAAATAGCCTTACCTGACTTCTTTCAAAACACATGCTGCTGAAACGGTTGGACTTCTGTTCATAAAGCCACATGGAATTCGCATTTCAAAAAGGCTGTTCCCTGAAGGAGATAATTATCTTTCCAGTAAAACACAGTGTCAAGCTACAAAGTGATGATTACTTCTGGGTGAGGCTTTGGGTTTTCTACTTGGCAGGTAGTTTGTTTTCTCAAAGGGAAGTACATGAGAACCCTCATTTTCACCAGCAAATGTATTGTTCAAACCCTCTTCACATAATTAAAAGCTAAACAAAAAGAGGGAACTATAGAATTTTCTAATGCGATGGATCACAGTGTATTTGCATCTTCTTGTGCTAAACTCAGGTTGCCACCTATTTGCAATCTGGCAGTAATTGTGTGCACATTTGTGCAAATAGTGGTTGTCTTTGAAAGACCATTACATGAAAGACATACGAAAGGATATATGCTACCATCACATATGAATGTGTGTTCAATAAGAAATCTTTTGTTGCAAGCAAGTGGCATCAATCTTTACAGGATTTTTTGGTTTTTTGAAAGTGTGGTGGGGGTAGAGAATGAGAAATATGTCTCCTTGTTGTGCTCTTGAAAGGTTTTGGTGTGTTGTATGTATTCTCTTTTTTATAAGCATCATTTTAAGGGCTCTGTACCTATATACGCATACAGTAGAGTTGTATCCGTATGACAGGCATGCTGTCCGATGGAGATTCGAGCACTGAGGTATCTGTGTCATTTCACAATCCTTTATGTCCTGACATGTCTCCTTGCACAGGTCGTTTTACTATGAGAATCCACCACTACTTACAAAACACAGGGAATATAAATGCTTAAATTTCATTGAGATAGGCAAATTTCAAGATCTTTATCAGATTTATGCTCTAGAGTTGTAATACTGATAATGAGCTGCATTTCCTTTTTTTGTGCCTAAAGATGAATGAGAAAAGTCTTCCTACCAACCCTGTAGTATTTGAATCTGGGTGTCACTTGGGCCAATGATGGAGCTGCTGTCCTGGCCACTGAATGGGCAGGATGAGCTCATCTGTGCTGGTACCCTGCAGGGCAACCAAGGGGAGAAACATATGCAGAAACATATGCCCAATGTGGGTGCACCCACCCTGTCAAAGGATTTTTTCCCAGGAATTATTCTTAAAACAGTGGGATTGTCTTTGCAGCTCTCCTGGAATACATTTTCTCTCCTACTGATGACCCCTATATAAGCCAGACTCTTAAGACACCAAGAGGAGCCTCCAACAACAACCATCTTCTTTATGTTTGTGCAAAGAAGAACTTAGTGTTGACAAGGGTTTCTAGTAGGTAATTAGAATGATAGCTTAATGAACCAAATTCCAAATGAAGACTCTGGGGAAAGAGGTCTTATGAACTGTTTGAGACTCTTTTGTGAAAAGTTGCACAGAATCATAAAGAAATTCATTTATTCCATCCTTTAGAGACCAGGAGTCTTCCAAGTGCATGGCGCCCTCTGCAGTTGTGCAATTTAGTGGCCTTAAGTCAACAAGGATTTCTTACCCTGAACAAACAGATCTCAAAAGCACCCTAGTGGAATTCTCTAAGTTGTACTGACTGAGGAAATAAAAGAAAAAGCTGCTAGAATATTGGGAAAAAAGACTTGTAAAACAATGTAGTTTTATGTAATATTTTCTTTCTTTAAATCCAGATTAATATGAGGGTACTAATGATTAGGTTATAGTGTTTGCATTTCTAGGGTGAAGTTCAAGTTGTAGTTGAGCCCTTCATCCAGGGGATGTGCTGAATACCTTACATTGTGCATATTAGGTGAGAGCTCACAAAAACGGAAAAGCAAGTATCCAGTATACTCAATAGTAATATGAAACCAATAGAAAAACAGCTACATACCCACACAAGAGAATAACATCGAAGTGGGGGAAAGGTGGGAGAAGGGATGCAATATTTTCCGTGGGGCCAATCTAGCTTTAGGAGTAGCCAACAAGGTCTACATGTATTTTATATTATGACACAGGAACATAAAATTACTTGACTCTAAGATTTTCTCTTAAGACTTGAATTTAGAAATAGCAAAGCAAAAGTGTTTGCAAATAAAAGCAAGACGTGACTTAGTGAGGGACTGTTGATTCCTGGGATGGATTCAGGTTTGTTGTCTAATAAAGAATCAGAATGTTTATCTCCAACTTATTATCCCTTCCTTTCACTTAGGACAATTCTGGATTCCTTCTGCCTCCCCTGTTGGCACAAAAGTAAGGAACCTTGGAGTACTTTTAATTACTCACCACATATAAGCCGTTTATTTTCCATGACAACTAGATACATGTAAAATAAAACAGGATAATAAAATGGGGTTGGCGAAATGAATTCCATACCACCTACAATAGAAGATGAGAATCTTCCCTTATGCAGCCTCCTCCTTTCTCTCACAATTTCCTCATCTGTACCCGTCTCTCTCCTGTCCTACCTCCTCACCCTTACTCTGACTTTCCAATGAGCCATGCAATTCTGGGGGTCCTGCTTTCTTTCAAATACATAATGACACTGGTTCCATGACTTTGAATTTGAGCATAGAGGGCAGGAGGTAAGAACTTAATAAGGATGTTCTGGTGGCTGGGGCAACCCAGGGGTTAGAGATCATGTCATCTCCCTGCAAGGGAAAAATCATGGATAGAAAGGGGACGTGGAGCAGAACCAAATTATAATCTATTCCTTGACTTTTTATAGCTCTGCTCAAACAATTTATTTGTCATAAAATTTTAAAACTTGAGCAGACTGATACTCAAGTATTTCTTATTGATGCAACTCAAAACTTCTCAATAGTTGCCATGTTGCAGGGCAAGAAACACAAAAATAAATGAGACATTGTTCCTGCCAGGAAGCTCATAGGAAGTCTGATTAACAAGCCTCTTCTTCCCCATTCCAACCCTACATCCCTGACTCTCAGAGTGAGGGGAAGCACAGTTGTAGAGGACAAATCCTGTGCATGGAGGAGAAAGCTTTTTTGTCTTTTTGTATTCCTGCGAAAGCAGGACTTGGGCCCAGGTATACTGAGTAAAGTCCTTCGACTTCCAGACTGTTCTCCACGACATGGTGAGCAACAAAGGAGCCTGCTAAGTTGTGCTTGAGGAGTGTGTGCAGTCAGAGAGCTCATCCAGAGAACCATTGAAAACACCTGGTGTCTGGTCCCTGGGCTTTGGGAGGAGCTAGAAGCCTGTGCAAGCTCCAGAATCCCTGGCCGAGGTCTCTCCCTTCTTCAGGGAGAGTTATGTAGGGATGCCTGCTCTGCCCAGGCACCTCTCACTGATCATGTCCTCTGTGATAAATCTTGTCCAGCTTCCAGGACATTGTCTAAGAATGCTACTCCATCTAGGAACCCACGAGAGATGAATAGCTGAGGCCATACCCTGGATAGTCATGTGGTTCAGCAGGGCCCAAGAATGGGGTGCAACCCTGTTTCTCTCTCTCTATCTCTCTCTCACACGGACTGTGATCTAGGACCTATCGTTTGGGCCTGTTTCTGAGATACAGTTGACTTATAAAATTTGTGTTTGTTGAGGGGATAATAGATAACGTGGACACACCTTGTGTGGGTACCTGGCACGTAGAACATGTTCAATAAGTATTTGTTCTGAACTAAATGGTCACTGGCCAAGACCCAAACTAAGCCTGCAGCAAGAGGGGAGCCTCACCATTGGACTTGGCTGCAAGTTCAGGTGATGCTCACTAGTTCAATACATGGATTAGCCACCAAGAAAGGACTAAGGCCACCTACCAGATTGTTAGTGCAGTAAGGGGGCCACCCCACGGCAGCTGGGTGAGTCCTCCAGTTCTGTGTTTTCTGAATCAATATTTCTCTTCACTAACTTCAGGTAACTTGAGTTAGATGGGATAGTTAGAATGTGCTCCTTCCTGTTCCCGTTCTTTAAAAGGAAAATGTAAGAGTTCTAACATGTCTTTCTTATTCATAGGACAATAGCATGTTTTCTGAAGATATTGTGGCCGGGCATTTGACACATAAATTTATAAATTCACAAAACTTGTAGCTGAAACATGGGCACATACAGAACCTAAATGGAAAAAGTAAAGGCCGTGGCCTGGATGATTATTTGCTTTTTCCACAATCGGGTCTAAGCATGTGTCAGAGAATCCATGCTTCTCTGCAGAACAAATAGTTCTGTTGGAATGATCGATTCCTGGCAAAAGTCAGAGCAGGCAGAGTCTTAACACTCTGAAAATAGCTCATTTTAATCTAATTGTTGGCACAGGTAAATTTTTCCTGAGGTTTTGGAAAGTGTGTTGGTCACTCGAATGAAAACAGTGCAGATTACTTGGGATTTCAACAACTTTTTTCGGGGGGAGGAGAGATTTATTTACAGTGTTGATTTCTAGAACACATCTTGTTTTCTTAGCCAATAATAAATGCTGACCACTATTTATAAAAATAGTGCTCAACATCCTCTTTGATCTTTTGGTGAAAATGCCCGATAACAGACATTTATCTCCTTATGCCCAAATTTATATAAAATGCAAGTATATCTAAAATGGAATCAATCAAATCAAAAAATATTTACTGCCTACCAAGCATGAGAGGCCCTTGCTTTCTTGGAGCTTAAGGGCTGATTAGGAAGACAAACACTGAATAAGTAATTATCAGTGAAACAGAAGACATCTGTGAATGTGGAAGGCAGCAGGCTTTGCAAATGCAATTGATTGCACGGTAGGGATTGAACTGCAGAGCAGAGGAAAGACTTCCCCGAAGGAAATCTCAGATCTGAAAGTTGAGTAAGTGTGAGCCAGGAAATGAGGAGCAGCTATTAAATGAGAAATTTTTTCCTTCAGAATTTTAATACCCTTTAAGCATGAAGGTCACATGGTCAGGTTTTCCTTTATTAAACTATTGCCTTTCTATATTGAAAATGGAATAGAGGTGCAAAAGTGATTATGAAGAGAATAATTAGAAGGGTATCACTACAGCCTAGGAGATAGAGAACTATGAAACGTGGAAGCAAAAGGAATACAACTTGGTGTTTACCTGGACGCTTCTTACATGAACGGTGCCATGGAGGGTCCTATGAGGTCAATCAGGGATTATGTCCGACAGTTTGTACATCAGAAAATAATAAGTTCATGGTTAGTTAATTCATTTGATTAATGTAGTAGGTACTAAAAACAAAACTTAACAAAAGTCAACTTCCTGTATTAAAGTTTGGCTCCTTTGATATAATTAGGTAAATGCTGATTCTGCACCTCACTTATGGATGTGCACATAAGATTTAATCAACGGATAAAGTGAAACACTCAACCTTTAAAATACTCACTTCTAAAATTTCAAATCCAGTCCAAGCCAAATGATTTCTACTTTGAAGGACCTAAGTTAAATTTAAACCCTATTTCCATATTTTGAGGACTTCATCCTTCTCAAGAATTAGTACGACCACAGTATGAGAATTGTCTTTTAATTTGAATTTCAATCTTTAGCGAATTTAGGAGGCAGTAAATTACAGGGATAAGTGTTAAGCTTTGAAATAAGACTCGGATTCACGTGCCTGTGCTGTCCCTGGCTGCGTGGGCTTGGATGAGTTAACTTCTCTGAGTTTCTTCTTCCTTCATTAAATAGGTATGTTATTATTATTTTAAAGTGATACTCCTCAGTATGTTTTCCTTCCTCTCCCAATTCACTTCTCCTGTCCTAGCATTGGCTGCAGGTGGAATAAGAGTGCCAAGGTCAGTGTTCTAAAGTCATTCTCCTCCTGTTGCTCAGAATGACTATTTCTTGCTTTATACTCTGATTAGGGTTGCAGTGATGTGTGTCCAAAGAGTATTACCTAAAACAACAGGACCAGCTGCCCCTGGAACATTGAGGATGCCCCCGGAGGTATTTGGTAAAGCCAATTACATCTCATTTCAGGCCTAAAGGTGCTTGGGGTAAATGTGGAGTAGTTTCACCTGGTTTGGAGTTTATATGACTTCCTGAATTTCTGTGTGCACCTTTACAGTGCCTGCTACCTGACCTTGATACATCAGAGATCAAACACAAAAGCTTGAAATTCCAGTGGGGTTATCCCTGATGTTTTACAGCCACTATCTCTAAGTTTCATAACTAGCAAGGCAAAATGAGAAAGAGACAAAATGGGAGAGTTCTATCTGCTATTCTGAAAGACATTTTTGAACAGGAGTGAAGATGAGTTTCTATTAAAGGCATACATATAATTTACATCTTTAATACTCCTGCTTTCGTTTCTTTTTTTTAATCCCTTCTGATCTCACAGTTGGCTAAATTAGCATTAATCTTTTTCAGCAAGTTACATGAAAAATAATTAGGGAACTTCAGAAATATTTGAATTTTCAAACCTCACAAATTAATGGTAATAACAAAGCACATCTTTATACAGTAATCATAGAGTACACTTTGGGTGAAATTTACTCTTGGTTTAGAACAAATTGTATTCTAGAAAGCAAGCTCAACAGTCAGTCACTTTATTATCATCAGCACAGGAAAAAGCACTGGTATAAGAGAAAAGTAAGATCTTCATATAATCTGCTCATCTGAAGGACTCCAGTTTCCACTTCAGCCACGAATGAAATTTATCGAGTATTGCCTGCCTAGTTAAAATGAGGGAATTATCACACTTCCCTACACACTTTTCTCCCAGTTTTGACTATTATAGACTCTGGAGCATTTGTTTTCATTAATTACTGTTACATTTTTATAAGTTTTATATTTTCTCTTTGTTTTACAAAAGGAATAGGTGAGTGCATTCTATTTGTAACTTAATTTTAAAAGTAATTTTTATGGTTTTGTGTTCAATACTAGTTTTTCACCAATGGTACCTTTTGTGAGTTCTTAATTTCATTCATTTTTGAGTGCTGAATTGTGGGCCAAATTTGGGAGATGTTCTTGAGTAGTCTTTACAAGTATAGGAATATCTTACTGTTCTTTATACATAGATACTGTGACTTGAATGAAAACAAAATTTTCAGATCTTAATCTTTTCTTGTCAAAACTTTGATCTTTTGGTATCTGATGCTCTGCGTGATATGTCTTATATTTTCTGTTTGATAACATTCATTTTCCTTTTTTGTATTTGAGTGTATAAATATTTTCTCTTTAATCCTATAAATTGATTAACTTTTCTAGGGTAGGCTTAGAGGTCAATTGACTATTATAAGATTTACACAATATGGAAAGTCTTCTTTCCAGCCAAAATATTCTTTCTTCCAATTGGGGATTAGGACTATACTATAGTTTTGAATGTTGTTTTCATATCATTTAGTCTAATATCCTTTTTAGGAAAGTAAATTATTTCTACATTTTATTTATATTCTGTTCTCTGTATTTATCATCTTTTCTCTGATGTTCTCATCTCTATATTCTTTCCTTTGAACACTAAGTGATTATTTTCAAGACACTATTCATCAGCAATTTGATTTTCTGCAAAGGAGATTGTAGTTTTTGTTGATATTATTGAAATTTGTGAAGTGGCTTTTCTCTTTATAATTTATCTCAGCTCTGTCGGCTCTTACTTTATCTTGTCTTCTTGACATCATCTTTGTTTAATGGCATCATATTTTCTTTAATTTCTTTGAAAAAGCAAAGCATTTTGTACCTAAAAATTCACTTCTGCTTTTTGGAGTAAATCTTCAGAAATAAATCTTCACCTGTTTCTTTCTGCATCTGGCTCTTCCTTGCTGCAGTATCTTTTCGTAAACTCCAGAGTGATGCTTTTTCTTCTCCTGGTTGCTCATTCTTTTTTTGTTAGGACACTATCAATATTTGCTTTTAAAACTTCTTTGGAGAAGGAAATGCCACACTTTTAGTCAATGAAGAGAAACATTTTTTACAGTAGCCTTTTATTTTTAATACCTCTTATGTTATGAATTCATAAGGAAAATGTTCCAGTGGGGAGACGCCTTGCCATTGAACGTGACAAAGCTTTGTATAATCATTATGCCACTAATTCATGGGAAATAGGCTCCAGTACCTTATGTTACTATTCTATTAGTTTTCTTGGTTACTGTGCTGCGTGCTCTGCTGAACACCTATTATGCCATGAATTCATGGGGAATAGGTTTCAGCACCTTCTATTACCATTGCATTCATTTTCTTTGTGCTATGCTGTATGCCATGAATTCATAGGGCGTGGGTTCAAGGAACTCAGGCTCCTTTCCGTTGGTTCTCACAAAGTGGGCTTCTCTGGTTGGAGCAGGCTGGCATTTCAGTTGAACCTAGGCTCCTTTCTCTTTGGCTTCCTTCTTTTTCTGATATTTTCCTTCACATGTTTCAGGGAGCTATCTCAGCTCTTAGAGTGCTTAAAATATGCTCAATACAAACATTAATCCTCTTGGCAAGAATCTTGCCCTTAATATGTTTGTTTAAAACAATGCCAAGAGCATGTTGGGTAAAGTGGAGACACAATCTTCCAGTAATTCACAAAAATGACAGACACAAAGGGAAAGAGGAGAGGCCCCCGATACATGTTCTCTTGGCCTTTGGAAAGCGTGGAGTTGTTCCTTTGGCCTCATATATGTGAATCTACAAGAAATGTGACATTGTAGACATCAAGGGAATGGGTACTGTTCAATAAGGCACACCACACAGATGGGTACTCAGTCTTAAATGAGGACAAGTTTATGTGGGCTCAGTCAATGCCTCCAATTACTCTGTGCTGTTTCTTCATAGATTTCCTGGTCTTGAATAAGATGTTCCTTTTAAAAATTCATTTGGAATCCTGAATGCAAATGAAGAAGACAACCTTTGTATTGCCAGTTCAAAAGGTGGGTGTCTGTAGTTAGAGGAAAATGAGATTGGGGTTTGGGCCTTGACTCAAGAGGGCAATTTTTCTCCGCATTTGTTTTTCTCTCTGTTGAGACCACTGCATTAAGAACCAGCTTTCTGTCTCTGGTTTGCAATTTCACTTAATCTTTACCTCAGGTACAAAGTATGATTACAAGGCTGTACATGCCCGTTGAGGACGAACATTCTGTTTCCTAACAGGGATGTTTCTACTTTTAAAAAGTGGTCTCCCCAGGTGAGGACAAACGGGTCAAAGCAATGGCCTTGCTCCCCTCCAGCACAGCTGCTTCCTAGTGTCCTGGCTATTCTGGCTAAAATGGTCTCCATGCCTCCACAGTCCATACCGATTAGGGAGTTCACCTCCATTTTTGGAGGTACCATCTCATGTGGGGATCGGCTCTTGGCTCAGTTGAGAAGCAATACCATAAAAGCTTATCCCACTCCCAGGGTGTCTGCTGGGTATGGCTGTCACCTTCTTGCAAGGCTCCGCTCCCGTAGATTCCAGTTGCTCCTGGACCACGGTGGTGAGGCTGGATTCTCCACTTCATCCAGGACTCAGCCAAGCCATGCCCAGCAAAGTTTTCTGGAATTTTCTGCCAGAGTTTCCATTCCCAGGGTTGCCTTCACTCACTCTCTGTAATATTGCTCCATTCTCTTGGGAAGGGGATTTATGAAGCAGTCTTTGATATTATTCCAAATCCACTCTGTCTAACCAAAATTCCTCACATTCCGTGGAAAGGCGCTGTCCCTGGTTCTTAGTTCTGATTCTGGGGAAAAGTTTTTTTCCTTTCTGATATTTTTCTTCGGTCTTCTCTTTGTTGTTGTTGTTGAATCTTTAGTTGTTCCCTGCCTCATAGGGCAGTCTTGTCAGGGGTGGCAAGCTTTCTGATAATCATGATCTGTAAAGGATGCTACATTCCTCTAGTGAAATGTTCTAAGACGTTAGGTAATCCAATGAATTCAATATCAGAGTTGAGCAATTTATCTAATTTTACAATTGAAAGTCTGTTGAATAAATATTCTGGATTGGAAGTGACTATTGTGATTGATTTGTTCTCATCTTATAAACATAAGATGGACACTCTGAAAAGCAGGCCAGGTACAGTCCTAGCCAGGGTCCTGGCTGCTCCCCAGTATCCTGACATTCTATCTGGCTTTTCTTGTCTCACAACCTTTGGCTAAGATAACCTATGTACAGATGCCCTGTGATTTGAATACCAAATTGTCCATTTTGGCAAAAGGTATTACTGAAGATCATATTGTGATAAGCAGCAGCCCCCTAAAGAACCCAGGGTTTTCTCAGCCTGTTTCAGCTTTAGTCCCCCTCATGCTCTCCCTGGTTAATTTCAAAGGCAGGTTTCAGAATAGAACAGGGAAGTTCTCCGAGTCCCCCAACTCCCTAGCAATGGTAGCAATGGCTAAACACAATGATGAGAAACTTACCCCAACCCCCCTAGCAATGGGCAAAAAAACATTACCTGTATGAAGTTTCCAGGTTATTGTATTTCTAAAGCTGTCTCTATGCCAACTGTTAGGATGTACGCCATGCAGTCGCCACGCTGTAACCCCCTGACTGTAACCCTTTCCCCACCCCAGCTAACAGCCCCGTCTTGCTTTTGTTTTTGCTTGCTTGCATGGCAATGAAAAGGGTATAAAAGGCTACCTGCTTTTCTCTCTGGGGCCGTTTGCCTTTTTTAGCAGCAGCCCCCTGTGCAGGAGTAAATAAAATCACCTCTGATTTGTACCCAAAGTGAGGGTCCGTATTTTTCTTACAGGTGGCTATAGTTGCAACAAGCAGACTTTAGGAACTGGACAATCCATTTTACAGCCTGAGCCTTCATGTAACCTTCACTTAGAGAAATCTGAGTTCAGAAGAAAGTAAGCTCTTTCAAAGGCCAGTTGCAGAAGTAACTCCCTCACAAATTTCAGGCTATTTGTACATGCATCCTAAAAGGACCTAATATTTATCTTTACCTAAATATAACCAACAATTCAACAATTCAGAGGTAAAGGCATAAAATTTTTTAATTATGTCTTTCTAAGTTCTGCAGAAGAGACTGAGTTTGTCATGTACCTCTATGTTAGGTAAAATAACTGTTTTTTTAAATAGCACTTTCAAGCAGGCAGGCTCATGCTAAAAACCATATCATGAAAAATGAAACAAAATGCTAGGGAACTTGTCCTGACCACATCTTTATCTTTCAGGATGGCTGTGGTGTGTGTGGAGGGGTGACAGAAAGTGCTTAAGTGGCCTCCGTGTTAGCAACGCATAGTTGAGGCAGCTGTGGGCGGCTTAAAGAATGAGTGCCACAAAGCAGCTTACTAGACCTCAGAAAAATACCCATGATGGTTTAATCATGAACTTCTTCTGTTTTCAGTTTCAACAAAAAGTGATTACTGGTAAATATTTTGGAAGTCGAGGCAAAAAATAAAATACTCTGGATTGGGTTTCATACTGCACATAACAGCTCCAAGGCCAGAATGTTCAAATTTTTTAACAAATTAACAACAGGCCTCACCTGGGTTTGTTACTGAAATTACATTATTATGTGAATAACATTATTGGGTAAACAAGTAATTACAGAAGTTACTTATTTGGTTATTTTTGTAATTCTCATCAAGGTACAAAAAAATGAGTTATTAATTTTTTTTTTTTAGACAGAGCCTCAAGTTGTAACCCTGGATAGAGTGCTGTGGCATCACAGCTCACAGCAACCTCCAATTCCTAGGCTCAAGCGAGTCTCCTGCCTCTGCCTCCCAAGTAGCTGGGACTACAGGCATCCGCCACAATGCTCAGCCATTTTTTTTTGGGGGGGGGTTGCAGCCATCATTGTTGTTTGGCGGGCCCAGGCTGGATTCAAACCTGCCAGCTCAGGTGTGTGTGACTGGCACCTTAGTCTGTTGAGCCACAGGCGCCGAGCCAGAGTATTTAATTTTTTTGATGGCCATAAAACAAGTCATGCACTGGCAATAATTATTAGTAGTTGTTGCATTAATGTTGGGGTCCAGAATAGTGCTTAAAAGTAGTGGACACAGTAAAAGTAAGTTTCAAATCCATCACATTATGGAGGAAGATTTGGGCAGAAGCAGAGTGTGGACAGGCAGTCCCCTTGGGTTACAAATGAGATAGCATCTTTAGGTTTGAAATTGTATGTAAGTTGGAATAGGCAGTTTGCCTATTACCTGTAGTAGCCTCCATTTGTAAGTGGAACACCAGTGGGATGTTTGTAACTCTGGGACTTACTGTAATAGCCTATGTTCATAAGTGAAAGTTGCATGTAAGTCTTAAGTCTGATGTTTTAACTTGGGGACTGCCTATACTGGTTGGGAGGGGTCTGGGAGGTCAGCACTGTGCTCAGTCTCAGAGGCCCCTTCTCAAGTCAAGTCCTTCTGGATGAAACAGACTGAAACAATGTTCATAGAAAATCCCTGTGATATTTATAAATAAAAGCTCCTTGGTTGACTCTTAAGCAGGCTTGCCTCTACTTACAAAATCTCCTTAGAAATAATCAGGCTGTCTAGTTCCAGATCTGAGTGGAAATGTTTTCAATTTTTCTTTGACTCCACTACTATTCAACATAGTAATGGAAGTCTTAGCGATTGCAATCAGGCAAGAGAAAGTGATGGAAGGTATCCAAATGGGGTCAGAGGAAGTAAAACTCTCACTCTTCACAGATGATATGATCTTATACCTAAAAAACCCCAAGGACTCAACTATAAAACTCTTAGAAGTGATCAAAGGATACTAAATCAATACTTACAAATCAGTAGCCTTTATGTATGCCAACAATAGTCAAGCTGAAAATATAGTCAAGGACTCTATTCCTTTTACAGTAGTGTCAAAGAAGATGAACTATCTGGGAATTTACCTAACAAAGGACATGAAAGAGACTCTGAGAAAAGAAATAGCTGAAGATGTTAACAAATGGAAAAATATACCAAGCTCATGGCTGGGAAGGATTAACATTGTTAAAATGTCCATACTACCCAAAGCAATCTATAGAGTTAATGCAATTCCTGTTAAAGCATCATTGTCATACTTTAAAGATCTTGAAAAAATAGTGCTTCATTTTATATAGAATCATAAAAAATCTCAAATAGCAAAGACATCACTCAGAAATAAAAACAAATCAGGAGGTATCATGTTACCAGACTTCAGACTGTACTATAAATCTATGGTGATCAAAACAGCATGATACTGGCACAAAAACACAGAAGTTGATACATGGAACAGAAAAGAGAACCAAGAGATAAACCCAGCTACTTATCATCATTTGATCTTTGATAAGTCTATCGAAAGCATTAATTGGGGGAAACATTCCCTATTTAACAAATGGTGCTAGGTGAACTGGCTCGGGACCTGGATCCTCATCTTTCACCATTAACAAAAATTGATTCTCCCTGGACAAAAGATTTAAACTTAAGACATGAAAATATAAAAATACTAGGAGAGCGTGCAGGGAAAGTGCTTGAAGACATTGGCCTGGGAGAATATTTTATGAGGAGGATACCCCGGGCAATTGAAGCAATGCCAAAAATATTTTACTGGGATCTGATCAAACTACAAAGCATCTGCACAGACAAGAACACAGTAAGTAAAGCAAGAACACAGCCCTCAGAATGGGAGAAGATAATTTCAGGTCATGTTTCTGACAAAGGTTTGATAAACAGAATCCATAGAGAACTCAAACTAATTAATAAGAAAAGAACAAGTGATCCCATTTCATTGTGGGCAAGAGACTTGAACAGAATCTTCTCTGAAGAAGATAGGCACATGGCCTACTAACACATAAAAAAAGGCTAATCATGTTTAATCTTCAGAGAAATGCAAGTCAAAACCACTTTGAGATATCATCTAACTTCAGTAAGATTAGCCCATATCACAAAATCCCAAAACTTCAGATGTTGGCATGGATGTGCCAAGAAGGGAACACTTCTGCATTACTGGTGGTAATGCAAGCTAATACATTCCTTTTGGGAAGAAGTTTGGAGAACACTTAAGGAGTTAAAAGCAGACCCGCCATTTGATCCTGCAATTCCTCTACTAGGTATATACCCACATGACCAAAACTCATTTTACAACAAAGATAGTTGCACCAGAATGTTTATTGTAGCCCAATTCATAGTTGCCAAGTCATGGAAGCAAACCAAGTGCCCATAGACCCATGAATGGATTAACAAATTGTGGTACATGTATACCATGGAACTATACAGCCCTAAAAAAGATGGAGACTTTGTATCTTTTATGTTTACCTGGATGGAGCTGGAACATATTCTTCTTAGTAAAGTATCTCAAGAATGGAAGGAAAAGTATCCAATGTATTCAATACTATTATGAAACCAATATATAATCACCTATACTTTCATACAAAAGATAAAAAACAACTATAGTTCAGAAAGAATGGGGTAAAGGAGGGAGAAAAGAGGGGGGAGGGGAAGCCAGGATGAGGGAGGGTATTTGGTGGGACCTCACCTAATGTGCACAATGCTAGGGCACATATCAAAACTATTAAGTGTAGAGTATAAATGTCTTAATACAACAAATAAGTGAGGTGAAGGGTACATTAACCAAGTTTGATATAAGCATTCCAAATTGTACATAAAATCAGCACATTGTATCCCATAAATGCATTAGTATGCACAGTTATGATTTAATAAAAAAAAGAAAGAAAGAAAGAAAGAAAGAAAGAAAGAAAGAAAGAAAGAAAGAAAGAAAGAAAGAAAGAAAGAAAGAAAGAACCAGGCTGGGTTAAAACCATGAGAGGAGCTGAAGGAAGGGATGTTTTCTTTCCTCCTCAGCATAGCTGTAGAGAAGTATGCTGGCAGGGCAAGATGCATCAGGCTTGTCAACAAGAAGTGAGAACAGGAGATGGAGGCAACTCAGGAATGGGGCACTGGGGAGCCCTTTGCAACAGGAAACTGGGGAAACATCAGTACAGACATCACTGCATCAACTGGATGTGGATGACAAAAGGTGGCTGGGAAAACACGTTTGGAAACATTCATGTTACACTGTGCAGTATTTGGCAGAAATGGTTAACAATGTTTAGGGCATATGGGGGAGAAACTAAAAGGCTCAATAGCATTAGCCAGAAGACTCTAAATTAGTTAACAGTAACTTGTTAGTCTAAGAATCAATTAAAATGGTAACCTTAAGGCTTTGTAGAGGGTTATTCTCATTCCTCAACATGACAATACTGAAATACTGAATAAATGGTAAGCAACTGCTTTCATTAGTAATGATGAAATTACCAGTAACCCACACTTTGCCATAACATCTGTAATAATACAAATTCCAAAATGGTGACTGTGTATATGGAAGTTGAAGCACACTAAACCAACCTGGAAGCTTTCCTTTCACTTTGCCTTCAACTGTGAGACTACCCTTTATACTCTGAGAGAAAATGCAAGGAGCAGGTGGAAGGGAGGCAAGGCAGCTATTTATCTTACAGAATTTGCAGATTCTGGCATGCTCCTGATCAAAGGTCCCGATAAGCAGATGCAAATGATTATCCTCCACAAATGATGAATGTCTCCCTGTTATTATGAGTTTCTGTACAGATTTGAGGAGCTTGTGATAAAAACAATCCTTCTACCAAGAATGCCTATACAACTGAATATGCTGTAAAAATAATTTGTTTAAGGGTATTAGAGACATACTGAGGCAAAGAAGATTAGAAAGATCAATGAGAGATGAGCTGATGGCCTGTAGCTTCTTTTCCCTGAGACACGGCTGATTCTGAGTGCCAGAAGAAAGACTGATCATTTGGGGAGTTGTCCTAGAAGGAAGACCAATTCTGGGGAAAGCGAAATATCCATGCTATGTTAGTCCCATGAGCCTCGAGGGATCAAACTGGAGATTTAAGATGCATCAAACAAATAGCCATTTTGCCTTCAAGACACTTGCAAAATTGGGACGTGCAGGTAGGAAAAACAGTTACGCAAACTGAGGAAAGAATCCAAGACTCATTGTGGGAGGGTTCCTTGTATACACCACTTAGCCAGGGAAAAGTCCGGGAGAGAGAAACAGCTCGGAATCACAAGGCGATCCAAAAGTAGAGCCTTACCAAAACTTCTATACTAGCTGGACTCACCCAGTCCCTCATTGAATTAAAATAATCATCTAAGAAAAGAAAGAGAATTTCTGTATTATCAAGAGACTTTACAACTTTGTTGCCAAAAGATAAAACTAAAATAACCAAAACCAACAATACCAAAAATGAAACAAATACCAACCAAAAAATAACCAAATACCAACCAAAAAATGGACACTAGAAACAGACTTACTGGTGATTTAGATACTGATGTTAACCAACAAGAATATTAAAATAACCATGTTCAACATATCAAATAAAATACAGTAAAACCTCCACAGGTACCCACCTCCCTACGCTGACCACCTGCTTAAGTTGACTTAATTTTCACAGACCGGACATGCACTAAATGTACATAGAACTACAGTGAGTCTGGCTCCTTACATTGACCACCTCCATACGTTCAGTTTGCTGTACTTTCTTGGGCAGTCAACTTCTACCGTATAGGCAAATGCAAAGAACATAAGTAAAAAGATGGATAATTTCACCAGAAAAATGAGAAGAAAACAGAAGTAATGAAGATTCCAAAACTAAAATGGGCAATAACTAAAATGGATTTAATGATGGATTGAAGAAGAAAAAAATGACACAGAGTTTTTCTGAATTGGTGAGGATATCAACCCCAGATTGCTCTGTAAATATCCATGAACCTCAGCAGGACAAGTACAAAGAGTTCTACTTAGCATAACATAATAAACCTGCTGAGAGAGGAAGGTGGTGTTCCAGGGAGGAGAGAGACAGAGGCAGGTAGACAGACAGACAGACAGAAAGAGGTATTTTTAAAGCAAAAAGGGGAGGAAAAGATATATTACTTCCAACAAAGAAATAGTAAGACTGGTAGTTGAATCCCCCATAAAAATATGGAAGCCCAGGGTATAGTGAAATATCATGAATATAATGTTTAGTGTGCTAAAAAAAAGAATCACAAAATTTTATAACCAACTAAAGTATTCTTCAAAAACAAAAGTGAAATAAGGATGTTTTCAGACAAACAATATATAAAACATTTTGCTAAGAAAAACTGTACTAAAAGAAAAAATGGTTCATATTAAAAGCTAAAATATAATTAAAATAAAAAACAAATATTGGATGCTTACATGAGATTCATCTTTAATGTAGGAAACAAAAGATTTAATAGTAAAAGGATGGAAGATATATACCATGGCAATATTAATCAAAAGAAATATTCTATTTTATACTAATGTTAAGGCATATTTTAATACAGAAAGCATTTCTAGAAATAAAAAGGAATACTTCAAAATGCTGGGAGTAAGTATCATGCTAACAAGAAATTATAACAATTGAAAATCAATATGTACTCAATAAAACAATGAAAAAAACTGGTAAATTAAGAAAGAGTAGATAGGCTCGGCACCTGTAGCACAGTGGTTACTGTGGTTACGCCAGCCACTTACACCGAGGGTGGTGGATTAGAACCTTGCCCAGGCCAGCTAAACAATTGCAACAAAAATATAGCCAGGAGTTGAGTTGGGCGCATGTAGTCCCAGCTACTTGGGAGGCTGAGGAAGAGAATCTCATCAGTTCAAGAGATTACTGTGAGGTTGCTGTGAGCTCTGACACCCCAGCACTCTACTGAGGGCAACATAGTGAGACTCTGTCTCAAAAAAAAAGTGTAGACAAATGACAAATTCTCAATCTGGTAAGAGACTTTAGCACACAACATTCTCAAGAGCTAATAGAACGGAAAGATAAATATACATAGACAAAAAAAATAACAAATTTAAATTAACTGAAATATATAACACTGCTTTCACTAACAACAAAAACCATATTTTTTCATCTACGTATAAAATATTTACCAAATTTAACTATATGCTACAATATAAAAGAACCCTTGAACTTTGTAAGGATTACTCTCCCTCAGAGTAGTGTTCTGCCCATAGTGGAATTAAATTAGAAATTAATAAGAGAAGATAAGTAGAAAAATCACCAACTGTTAGCAATGAAGCAGCTAATTTCTAACTGACACACCAGTTAAAGAACAAATCACAAGAAAATTCGAAAATATTGCTAACATAATAACAATGAAGATATTATATATCAACACTTGTGGAATGCAGCTAAAACTCTTAGATTAAAATTTACATCCTTTGAGGCCAGGGGTCATGACTCATGCCTGTAATTTCAGCACTTGGGAGGCTGAGGCGGGAGGATCGCCCAGAGCTCATAGGTTGAAGACCAGCCTGAGCAAGAGTGAGACCCCCATTCTAAAAAATAGCTGGGCATTGTGGTGGGTGCCTGTAGCCCCAGCTACTCAGGAGGCTGAGGCAAGAGGATTACTTGAGTCCAAGAGTTTGAGGTTGCTGTGAGCAGTGATGCTATAGCACTCTACCAAGTCTGACAAAGTCACCCGTTCAAGACTCTGTCTCAAAAAAACAAAAATTAACAGCTTTTGATGTGTGTGTTAAAAAAGAAAAGACTGAAAAACAATCACCTAAAATTCCAATTTAATAAAAGAAAAAGAAAAGAAAGTAAAAAGGAGAAAATAAATAAAAATAATAGGCACTGTGGCTCACACCTGTAATCCTAGCACTCTAGGAGGCCAAGGTAGGTGGATTGCTTGAGCTCAAATAGTCATGTTTTGTGGCAGGCACCTTTAATCTCAGCTACTAAGTAGGGTGAAGCAAGAGGTTCACTTGAGCCCAAGAGTTTGAAGTTGTTGTGAGCTATGATACTACAGCACTTTACTGAGAGTGACAAAGTAAGACTCTGTCTCAAAATAATCATAATAATAATAATAATCAAAAATATCAATTAAAGAAAACTAAAATACTATATAAAAACCAACAAAGTCAAAAGTTCATTCTTTGCAAAAATTACTAATGTTAATAAGTATTATTACATTTTCATTTAAACCCACATATGGTCCAGGCCCATGATGATGTAGATTAAATAAGTAAATAAAGAAATAAGGTAATATGAGCCATTCTTCTTGGAGTTAGGGGATATCTCATGTGGTTTTGATTTGCATTTCTCTCACAATTAGGAGACATTGAGCACTTTTTTCATGAGTTTGTTGGACATTAATACATTGTCATTTTGCAATTTCCTACTGACAAATGATGCTGAGAATCTTTTTATATGGTTTTTGCCATAGGTATATATTCTTTGGTGAATTATCTGTATAAATCCTTTCCCATATTTTAATTGGGTTGCTTATTTTTTTTATGGGACAAAAGGTGAGATCACATGTGTGGTACATATTCAAAGAGTCAGGAGAAAACTTCTAAACAAGGATCAAAAATGTTTTCATATAGTAAACGAGAAAATATCATGAATGGTATGTCAATCAGGTTGATAAAATATCTCACATTGCATGTGAAGCCCCCACACTGTACCCTATGGTTGAACTAATGTACACAGCTATGATTCAATAAAAAAAAAAAATAAAAAAAAAATCAAAAAAAAGAACAGTGCCTGGCTCATAGAAAGTGATCCAAAATAGTTATTGAACGTTGAAGTAGTTAAATGTTTTTGCTTTAGGATAGTAGTTCTCAACTGGGGGTGCTTTTGTCCTCTAAGGAACATTTGACAAAGTCTGAGGACACCTTATTTTATCACATCTGAGGTGGCATCTAATGGATATAACAGGAATATTACAGAAAACCATCCAGTCCAAAATTCCAACAATGTCCAGGTTGGCAAACTCTGACTTTTAGTCCATAAATTCCCTACTGGACACTGCACAAAATGCCATGGTATAGGAGTGAAAAAAAACTCAGGCGCTTTCCCACGAAATTGTTTATGAGATAGAAGGACAATATAAGCAGACCACAGCCACAGTGATGACAACTGACTTATTGAAGGTACACCCTCAGTAGTCCCACCGTGATGTGGCACTCTGTCCAGCACGAGAGAGTTCAGGAAACATTTCCCAGAAGGGATGCCAAAGCTTTTGCTGCTGTACCAACTTCTCCTCTACTTCCATTATCACATCCATATGCCACATCCACAGGCATGGGCCACTACATGCACCATACTGTGAGGTATATAATATTTTTTCTTTAAATCTACTCAGATTTTATCTGAAATGCATTTGATCTCAGTAGTTTTATGTCAATTTATCTAAGTATATTTGATCTCAGTAGTTTTATGTGATTGTTTTATTTTTCTTCTAACTCACCTTTTAAAAATATTTTTAATGTAATTGTTATTAAATCATACCTGTATACATTTATGGGATACAATGTGATGATTTGATATACAATGTGGAATGCTTAAATCAAACTGATTAACATAACCATCACCCCACTTACTTATTTTTTTTTGGTAAGATGTTTATAATATACTCTTAGTTGTTTTGAAATGTACGCTTGCATTGTGCACATCAGGAGAGGTCTCACCAAATACCCTCCCTCCACTTGCCTACCTCCGTCCCTTCCTTCCCCCCTCTCTCCTCTTTCCTTCTTCCTGGACGATATCATTTTATCATTTGTATTTTATCATTTGTATGAATGTGTAAGTGATTATATATTGGTTTCTTAATTGTATTGAGTACATTGTATATATTTTTTTCCATTCTTGGGATACTTTACTAAAAACAATATGTTACAGCTCCATCCAGGTAAATATAAATGATGTAAAGTCTCCATCTTTTTATGGCTGCATAATATTCCATGGCATACCACAATTTGTTTATCCATTCATGGGTTTATGGGCATTTGGGCAGCTTCCATGACTTGGTAACTATGAATTGGGCTGCAATAAACATTCTGGTGCAAATGTCTTTGTTGTAAAATGGTTTTTGTTCATCTGGGTAGATACCTAGTCATGGCATTGCAGGATCAAATGGTAGGTCAACTTTTAGTTCCTTGAGAATTCTCCATACTTCTTTCCAAAAAGGCTATATTAGTATGCAATACCACCAGCAGTATAGAAGTGTTCCCTTCTCTTCACATTCACTCCAACATCTGCAGTTTGGGGATTTTGTAGTGTGAGCTAATCTTACTTGAGTCGTATCTCAAAGTGGTTTTGATTTGCATTTCTCTGATGATTAAAAATGATGAACATTGTCTCATGTATTGTTGGCCATTCACATGTCATCTTCAGAGAAGTTTCTGTTCAAGTCTCTTGCCCACAAAGAAATGGGGTTGTTTGTTCTTTTCTTATTGATTAATTTGAGTTCTCTCTAGATTCTAGTTATCAGACCTTGGTTGGAATCATAACGTGCAAAAATTTTCTCCCATTCTGAAGCCTGTCTGTTTGCTTTACTTATAGTGCCCTAGCTGAGCAAGGTGTTTTTAGCCTGATCAGATCCCAGTAATATATTTTTGGTGTTGCTTTAATTGCCAGGGGGTTCCTCTTCAGAAAATATTTTCCCAGGTCTATATCTTCAAGTGTTTTCCCTGCACTCTCTTCTAGTATTTTTATAGTTTCATGTTTTAAATTTAAATCTTTCATCCAATGAGAATCAACTGTTGTTAGTGCTGAAAGGTGAGGGTCAAGTTTCAGTCTCCTACAGGTTACTAGCTGGTTCTTGCACAATTTGCTAACAAAGGACATGAAAGATCTCCATAATGAGAATTATGAACCCTCAGAAAAGAAATAGCTAAAGATGTTAACAAATGGAAAAACATACCATGTTTGTGGCTGGGAAGAATCAACATTGTTAAAATGTCCATACTATCCAAAGCAATCTACAGTTTTAGTGCAATCCCTATCAAAGTACCAATGTATACTTCAAAGAACTTGAAAAAATAGTACTTCATTTTATATGGAATCAGAAAAAAACCTCAAATTGCCAATACATTACTTAGAAATAAAAACAAATCAGGAAGCGTCATGTTACCAGACTTCAGATTATACTATAAAATTATAGTGATCAAAACAGCTTGGTACTGGCATAAAAGCAGAGATGTAAATATGTAGAACAGAACAGAGAATCTAGAGATTAACCCAGCCATATATTATCATTTGATCTTTGATAAGCCTAACAAAAACACAAATTTTTATTTTTTAATTTACAAATTAAAAAGCATATATATTATAATGTATACACATGATTGTTTATACATTGTGGAATGGCTAAATCAATCTATATAACACATACATTTCTTCATATACTCATTGTTTTTGCAGTCTCTTAGCAATTTTCAAATATATGAAACATTGCTATTAACCACAATCACCATTTAATAAGACAGATCTACTATAAATGGTTTTATTGAGATCTGATTCACATACTATACACATAATTCACCCATTTAAAGTGTACAATTGAGTGGGTTTTAGTGTATTCCCAGATATGCATAACTACTACCATGGAAATGTGAAAATGTTTCCATCACTACTCACCCATGTTAAAGAGTTCCCATCTTTATGCTCTCTGAAGGCATCTTGGTTCCTAACAGTGATAGGAAGTACCTTCCTTTTTGGAAACACTGCTTGGCCTCTGGTCGCTGGGGTACAGAAGAAGTTAGAGGTGGCAGGCTTCTTCTGATGCATTGAAACTGTGGCCAGGGCAGACAGGGATGAGTGAAAAGTTGTAAGGTCCTGAGAAGCAACACTATCAGGCTTTGTGGTTTGTAGAGAAGCCTGTGGTCAGAAAGGAAGCCAAGAGCAAAGTGTTTGCTTTGAGGTATGGTAAGAAATCACAGGAGGGGATCAGAGGTTGGGATCAAGTAAAGCTTCTCTGTGGAGCAATTGCAGAGAGATGCTCATCTCTTAAAGTAGATCAGAATAGCCTCTTGGTTCAATCACATCCTGCCTGGTCAGCCCTTTGGAGTTAAAGGTCTATCTAGTCCTGTGAGGGCATTTCCTAATCCCGTCATCCTGCAGCAAGGTGACAATCCACTACAATGCCACATTTTCAGGAAACTAACACCCAGAGCCAAGCTGCCTTCCTCACCATCCCTGGTGTCATATCTGAAGGTCTAGCAAAACATGTTTACAAGGACATTGACAGCTTTACTCAGACTATTGAAAAATTTGCAAGACAAAATAGTACACTCAACCTTTACATGTAAAAAAAAAAAGATAGAAATGGCATAATTTCCACGTTGGCATCATTTGGACTAAAGCACATTTGCTGAGAGATCAAGCCCTCTTTGTGTCTAGGAGGCAATGTGATAAGTATCACATAAATACAGAGTTGGCACATGGAGCTTTCACTTCTATTCTCCTGACACCAGACAGTCTGTTGCCATGGAAATCGTTCTGTTGCCTCACAAATACCACTTCCAGAGGTGCAGAACAACCAAGCACGCCTGCATTTGGGAACCGAACTTGGCCGAATGTTGTCCTTCTACCCCACGTCGGACATGACTCTCACATCTCTGGCTTCATGATCAAGGGTTTTGTCACATTAAGGACATTTTTTAAAAGAGTAACTTCCCGTTAATGATAAAAAGCAACTCCCTCGGTCCTGTGTCCTCTCAGCCATCAGAGGGAAGTGCAATGCCTTGCTTCTCTCAAAGAACCTGCAAAAGATCCCATCTACCCTGCTCTTGAGTCTTGGGGAAGATACTCTTGAGATGTTTCAATATACTTATCTGGCCAATATACTTATCTCCTCAAAACACTCATGCAACATGCATTGATCAAGATTTCTAGCTCTCAGGCATCCTTAAAGAATCCTAGAACTCACCAAGGTAAACTCAGCCTGGCACTTGTGTGTGTGTGTTCAATAACAAATTTCTTTCAACTATGTTTCCAGCTAACAAGGTACAGCTGTAGGTTTTCTGATTAGGTCTCATAAGGCCTCAGATGTAGTTATCACTGCTATTAGTGTCACTTACCTAGGGTGCCTCAGAAAAGTGAAACCACTGTCTCATGATTCTAACTCCCTGGCTTGGAGCCCATTACGTGTTCTTAGAGAACCAGACAGACAGAGTAGAATAAATGCCATCAAGTGGCTCTGGGGATGCAAATGAGAGAACATGTGTCACAGATTTTAGGAGAAATCAGGAAGATTTCACAGAGGAGTCAATATCTGATGAGTGAGAGGTTTGAAATTAAAGTCAGGAGTTAAATTCCTACCCAGAGGAAATAATCACAGGTTTCTCCCAGTCTGGCTTTTCCAGTATAGAGTAAGGGGGAGGTTTGTCCTAAAGTCCTTCCCTTTACAATCATGCTTTAAATTCACGTTGTGAACATTAAACAAGTTAATCCTATAAATCCCTGTGTACTATACTCAGTGTGAACTAGGTGTTAAAACTGTTTCCTTCAGGATGGATCCTTGATTCCAACAAATGAAAATATTTATGAGCACTAAATTTCTTCCCATATTTGTTGATATTTATGTCTTTAAAAAAAACTACTAATGACCAATAGAAAGAGACAATAAATGACCAATTGAAAAGGGGAATCATACTGCCTGGAGGGGCTGAGAAGCCAATGAAAGACTTGCAGCCAATTTCAAATAGAGAATATTCACACTGTGTCTCCATCTCTCTCTCCTTTTCTTCTTCACGAGAGACAGACCCACTTCTAGCTCTCTTTGGAAGTGCTCTAAATTTTCCCTTTGTTTTTCCTAAACAAAATCTGTCTTCGTTTTCAGGGGTGGGGGGACTATGTTTAGGAACGTGGCCACTTACCTGTCAATCTTGATTTTTATCCAGTTCATTCATTATGTATTGGAGAATGAACTTCGTAATGTCAAGACAGTGAACTGGTTCATAAACACTTGTATAATCCGTATGGAAGATAGGTCTCCACCATCATCTACCACTCCCACCACAAATCCAGATATAAGGATATATCATCTTGCCCATCACAAAGTCGACATACATCATTATTTCTAATCCAGACCAATGAACTCTATTGTAGTGCCTCAATGTCTACATTATTGCCTGAATATAGAACAACTCATACTTACGGAATTCTTAGAACCTGACACACCTCCAAAATAAAAATTCTTTTCTGTTTCACCAGGGGAGGGAAGGGCTTAGTGCCTTATAAATAAAATGCATGTGTCACACCAATTTTCTGTTACCTATGGTTACTTTTTTGAAACACAATGAGAATAGAAGAGCATTAATGGTTAAGACACACAAAGCACTTAATATTAACCTGGCACAAATTACACAATCAGAGCTACAGGCTAAAATATTAGAAGCAACACAGATGACAATGCTTGATGAGAACATTTGCCTCCTGACACCAGGACACCTCTGTCAGAGTACATCTTCTCAAGTGTGTGAAGAGGTTAGACTTCAGAAGTTATTGATAATCTGTAATTTATAGTTTTCCAGAATCTTGCTAGTGAGATTTAGTAAGTTAATCCCCTTGAGGCATAAAACATAAAGTCTTCATGATCTTGTTTTCTCTTGGATACAAAAGACCAGAAGTGTCATTTCATTAAAACTACTCAGGAAAGTCTTGATAATATCAACTAGCACGAGTTGACAATACTCTATAATCTGTGTGACAAGAAGCTTCTCCAATCTCTTGAGAGGGTCACAGTGATAAAAGAATTAACCTTCATAATGGAGACACTGAATTTTTCCAAACAGTCTAGCTCATGTTCACAAGCAGCATAGTGTAATGGTTAAGTCCTGGGGCTCTGAGACCAGACTGCCTGGGTTCAAATGCTGGGTTTGTAACTTAATTGCTGAAAGGTTTGGGACCTCTTTCAGGTCTCTGTACTTCATTTCCCACATCTACAGAAAAACGTTATTCCAGGGATTACATTTTTTTTTACTTCAACAAAGCACTTTTTACAAGCAAAATAAGTGTTAAAAATATTATTTAGTATTATTGTGCAATCCCTGTTTGGGAAGGCAGGGGATCGTGGAATATTTTCAAAGGCATTTATGTCAGGAAAAAAGTATTTACATGTTTTCATTTAGTTTTGTTTTACAAAACGGAGTAAGCACCACTTATGTAAAAAATTAATTCTTTAACTAAAAACAATAAATAAACAAATGATAATTGGTTCATGCTTGATATGTGCTAGACAACAATTCTAAGCCTGTGCATATTGCAGAAGGGAAAAAGAAAACCAAACAAACAAACAAAATATTAAATATCTCTACTCTCACAGAGCTTACAAATTTGGGGACAGCATGCAATAAACAAGATATATAAGGAAAATAGATGGTACAATAGAGAATATTAAGAGCTAGAAATAAAAGGTAATCCAAGGGAAAGGAACAAGGGATCTCTTGCATGTTATCATTTAATCGGTCAGCTCTGCTGAACACTTGCGGAGAGCCACGCCTGTGCCGGCCTTGTATACAGTGTATGCCCTCGATCAGTGATTTTCAAAGAGTATTCCATGGCATGCTGGTGTGATGTGAAAATGTTTAAATGTCATTAATTAAATTTTTTTTGAAAGCTGTTCAAAGCACAATAGGTATATTCTTTTTTTCACTCTTGTTTTTTATTGACATAATGTAAGTGCTGTGGATGTTTAACTATAAGTTCAATTATGCCATGAGATTTTTTTTAAAAGGTTGAAAAGCACCTCTTTATGTAGATGGAACAACTGAGGAATCATGGGGATGTGCATGCAGCTCCTATTTTTAAGATGAACCATCAGTGGACAAATCACCTGAAATTTTACCCAGAAAGGTCAAGTTTGTCCAGCCTCCTCAACTTGTCAGATTTTCATCTTTCTGTAGATGCTACTATGTCATTTTCAGAGCACTGTGCTGTTTTGGAATTACCTCTTATCCTTTCTGAAGCTAGAAAGGAACCCTCCTATTCCCATAATGAATAATGCATATCGTGGGCTGCATCAGCCTTGAGTGGTCCAATCTCCTTGCAGTTGCCACTTCCAAGTCCCTTGGTCCAGGGAAGGCTAGTTCAAGATATCCTGCAAATTGCTGAACTATCCATGAACTCTATGCCAGAACCTGGGATGGGGGCTGAGAGTTGTGGATTAAGGGACAGAGTCAGGGATAATAGCATATTGGCAGCCACAGGCTGTCATTTAAAAGAAGAAGAAGAAGGAGAAGGAGAAGGAGGAGAAGGAGAAGAAGAAGGAGAAGAAGAAGGAGAACAACAGAGATAAGAACGAATATAAGGCATCAAAGATGGACCTTGGAGCATCTGAGGTCAGTAATTTGCTCAGAAAATATCAACTGAGTACTGATTGTGTGCCTGGCATTTTACAGGGGCACTGAGGATGCAGAAGTGAAAAGAAGGCAATGTTTCCTGTCCTTCCAGAGCTTTCCGACTAAGGTAAAATTGCACCCATACTGTCACAACAATATTTGTCATTTGAATAGGTTTAACAACTTAGGAAGCCCACATCTGATCTTCAAAAAGCCCCATGATAAAAAATGTTATTATCTCCTTTTTCCATGAGGACTCGGAGATCCCAAAACCTAAATAAAGAAGTCAGAAGGGAAGGAGACCATTAAGTCATCACTATAATCTGAAATTGATGGCTCAAAAAAAAAAAAAGAAAAGTAAAAGGATTGACCTCTACTTCTCTGAAACTAAGAAAGCTATTAGAAATCAGGCAAAAGCAGGGATAAATTTAGCCTGAATGTAATTCTCCTCTAGGAAAACTAAGATTCTTCAGGAAGGTTGATGTGAGGGCAGGGAGGTATATAAGGCAGGGCATCCACAGGACTTCCCCAAGGACAGTCTTTATGGGGAGCAGGGAAGGACTCCAACTTCCAATAACTATCCTTGCAGATAGGATCCAGGAGTGGTAGCATCAGTTTCATCTAGTGTTGATGAGAGATAAGGGAGAAAGAGAAATAGGAGTAAATGAATGGGAACATATCAGGCCCTCCATCCTGTGGCCAGCCCCAGGATATCACTCACACATGGCCTTTGCCTGTTCTTAATGGGTGATGCTGTTGGCAAGTTAGACATTAGTACACCCACACAGGTGATAAAGTGGAGGATTGGCAAGATGATGCAACTCCCCAGGACTATCTTCAAGTTGGCACTGTGCTGGTCTGATAAAAATGGCACTCCACTGGACATAGTGAGTTTGCTACTTACCAGTGGTAGGCTCTGGCAGTATATAAACAAGGCTGCCAATAATCTTGATGAAGATGCTTCCAGTCTTGTCCTAGAAGAAAGGAAGGCTCTGGTTCCTGAAAGGCCTGGCATTTCTGACTGCAAATAAGAGTTCAGAGGAGTGAGAAACTATCTGGATCATTTTCAAGGACCCAAGAGCCTATTTAAAAGTGCCTCACTCTTGCAGACACTCAGGATTGATTCCACCAGAACAGTAGAAGCATTTTTAAGGAAGCCAAATGCCATCAAAGAAGAAAACTTTCTTGCTACCATCCACCAATTGTATCCATGGAAGCAGAGGGCAAAAATCCCCAAATAATTCACTGGTGAGCAGGAAGAGTAAGATGAGGCAGGGATGTGGTATTTGGATTTATTTATAATTCCAATTTTATTTCATGAGTATTTCATCTCATCCTATGTTAATCAATAAGTGCTGATAGCTGTCTCCATGTCCTCTGCACTCATTATGTCTCTTTGTCACTCAAGTTTCTCTCCTGTCTCTCTTCTTTTCCTCTCTCTGCTCTGGTCATTCTTTATGCCATGCCTTGGGTTTTCCTTCTATGTTTTCTCTCTCTCCCTTTCCTTTCTCTACCTTCAGACTTTTCTGCTCACTCATTCTCTCTCCACCCATCTCTCTCATGCACATAACCATTCATCTTTCTCTCCTCTGCAATATTCCCTCACTCTACCCTTTGGAATCAGAGAGGTATCTAAATCCATAGCCAGAAGTCACATACAACAAAGCCTCTTATAAAAAGATGCATAAAGGCTGGAAGATCGTTCCAGCAGGAACCAGAAAAGGGCTTCTAGAAGAGTTATGAGTGCAGCAGGTTCAGGCCTGAAGGTTCCAACATATTCCTGTGATTCTCAACCCAATGGGTAGCCCATGGTGGAATCCAGCTCAGACACAGTTCATTTGATGTGAGATGAGGACTCACTCACTCTGGCCCAATAATTCTCTCAGAGACAGAAGGGCCCTCAAGCCTTCTGTGCTCTTACTGTCTTTCCCACAGCAAATCTTGTCAATGTGTTATAGGAATTTATAAAATGATTGCTGCCTTTGTACACAAAATCCTTCAGACTTGTCTCCACACATAGCTTCCTCTATATTTCTCCCACCCCAGACCCAAATGTCTTCTTCCTTGTCTGACCAACCTTTAGTGTTCAAATAATATTAAATAACTAGAATATTTTTCTCGTCTATTTTCCCACACTAAGTTATATATGGTACAGATTTTCCAAAAATGTTTGCAAGCATTAGTTCTGAATAGGAAGATAAAAATGATTTTCAATTTATTTTTTAATGCTTTCCCCTTCAATTTTCATAAGGATGCATAATTGTTATAATCATACAATAAAACAAATTAAAGTCAGCAAATATCCAATAAATCCATTATTCCTAGCCCAGCTTCTCCCCCAAATCTCCAGTGAGTCCACATGACGTTAATCTCTGCCTGCTCAGAATTACCAAGACTTGTTTTCATCTTGCCAATACTCATTTTAGCTTTTAATTGAATATTTTCATTCCATTTTCTGATCCAACCATCATAACATCCAGCAAACTAAGGCAATTGCTCTTGTTTTACAGATGAGAAAAGGGGGGCTCGGAGAGGCCATTGATTTTCCTGTGTTGATATAGAGGATGTTCGTAAAGTTCATGTGCAATTTAAAATAGTGTGCTGGGGGGCGGAGCAAGATGGCGGACGAGTAACAGCTTCCTCGCAGCTGGGCACGGTGAGACTGGGGAGAGAGGACTTCAGGCATCTCTGCCAGGCAGGATCTGCCCAGAAACTTCCCTTTGGGGACACAGGGAGACAGCATGACACTTCTGGACACCCTGAGGAAGGCTAAAGCGGCGGAGA
>CAUYON010159508.1:0-11475 GCA_963573935.1 Arctocebus calabarensis | reverse complement strand
AGTGCAATCAAGGGGTACAATGTGCTGGTTTCATATACAATCTGAACTATTTTCATCAAACTGATTAACATAGCCTTTCTGCATTTTCTCAGTTATTATATGAAGACATTTGTATTCTGCCTTTAGTAAGGTTTGCCTGTACCCTTCTAAGACGCACTATAGATGTGGCTCCACCAATTACCCTCCCCATTTCCTTTTTTTATGATGTTGATATTCTTGCTTTGCTTTTGCTCTAGTTCTACTTTCTAATAGTATTTTATTATTGTTCATATTATCTTATATTATGCATAATTACCTTCATTTTATTTGCTTAAATGCTTTACAAATTCTCCATGCATTTTAGGACTTGAGGACTGTATTGAGTTGGTGTTATAGGAGTTAGTTGCCACAATGTGATCACTTGTCTTGTCAACTTTCCAATGTACTTTTCAGCAGGATTTATATGGTATCTAAGATAATGCATGCCGACCAGATAGTTATCCCTACTGTACTCTCTCAAGTTGCTGTTCATGAATTTTCTATAAAAAGTAGCATCTTAAATACAAAGGTAAATTTACATCTTTATTAATAAATTGTAAAACCTCTTTATTTTCAAATAATTATAGAACCAAAGGATGCTTTTTTTTTCCCCCAAGAAGTTTCCTGCAGAGCAGGATATTGACATTGATACTTGTGCATACCTAGTTCTGTGTTTGTAGCTTGTGTAGATTCCTGTATTCTGCCCAGCAGTTGAAACATTGAACTGTTGCATCAGCACAAAGATGTGTTCCTTGTGTTATAGTCACAATCATCCCAGCCATCCCTCTCTCTCCCACTTTCCCCCTGGGCGATCTGTTTTTCATCTCTGTAATTTTGTCATTTCAGTAAGTCTATATAAATTGTGTCATGTATTATGTGAACTTTTGAGATTGGCTTTTTTTTTTTTTTAACCACTCAACATACGCCTTTGTTATCCATCCAAGTTGTGTGTATCAATAGTTTGTTCCTATCTATTGCTGAGTTTTACACATGGATATACCACTTTGTTAAACATTTACTTATTGAGGAACATTTTTACTGTTTCTAGTTTTTAGCTATTAATAATAAAGATATCACACATGAATCATATGTACAGGTTTTTGTATAGACATAAATTTTCATTTCTCTGGAATTAATACCTAAGGATATAATTAAGTTGTATGGTAAGTGTATATTTAGTTTTTTTAAAAAACTGCCAAACCATTTTCCAAAGTGGCTGTGCCATTTTACATTCCCACCAGCAACAAATGAGAGATCCAGTTTCTCTTCATCTTCACCAGCATATAGCATTTTCACCCTGTTTGAATTTAGCTATTCTAACAGGTGCATATTGATATCTCATTGTGGTTTTAATTTGCATTTCCCTGATGGCTGGTGATATTGAATATCTTTTCATGTGCTTATTGCTATCCATATGTTTTCTTTTTTTATGTTTATCTTCATTACTTTTTAATTAACTGGGCAACACTCATTCTGTATCATAGAATGAGTTTTCCCTCATCCATGTATTTTCTTTGGTGAGATTTTTCTTCATATTTTTTACTCATTTTCTATTGGAGTTATTTATTTATTTATTTATTTTTTTGAGACAGAGCCTCAAGTTGTCACCCTGAATAGAGTGCTGTGGCATCCACAGCTCATAGCAACCTCCAATTCCTGAGCTCAAGCGAGTCTCTTGCCTCTGCCTCCCAAGTAGCTGGGACTACAGGCATTCGCCACAATGCCTGGCCATTTTTTGGTTGCAGCCAGCATTATTGTTTGGCGGGCCCAGACTGGATTCGAACCCTCCAGCTCAGGTGTACGTGGCTGGCGCCTTAGCCCGTTGAGCCACTGGCGCCGAGCCTATTGGAGTTATTTTTAAGTTGGGAATTACTTCTTTTCTTTTTTTTGGATTAAACATTTTTATTATTTTTTATTTTTTTATTTTTGGGGGAGACAATATGTTGATTATTTGTACAAATTGGAGTGCTTACATCCCACTAATCAACACAGCCTTCACCTCATTTACCAAATTAGGGAATTACTTCTAACATACATATTCATCCTCGGATAAAGCCTATTTCTTTTGGAGCTAATGTGGATATTTTAATTTTTTTTATTAAACATGATTCCATGAAAAGCTTCCTGTATATTTTGATATTTGTCAAGTTTTTTAAACCACGCTTTTGGAAACTACCTCCTGTTTTCCCTCCAAGCATACCTTTGTCCTTCACCCTACTCTGAGTCCTGACAGTATGAATCCTGGTTACTGATTCTCTTCTGTTAGGCTTCCATTAGATGTGACCAACTGGAACACCAAGAGGAAAACTGAAAAGGTAAAAATAGAAGATGAGATTAGTTAATTCCCTAGCTTGGTCCTTTGTGGGTGATGCTGGAGTTTCAGGTTCTTGGTCTCTGAGATTCCAAGAAGGAATCAACAGATCACAGGAGTAGTGGTAAGTCAGGATTTATTTACAGGAAAGAAGAATTACAATTACAAGAAAAACCAAACCTCTGGACTGAGAGGACCCAGGAGGTGAACAAGCTCTCCTGCTTCCTCTCCGAGGTTCAGCTGAGATCTGTGTTTGAGATCTGAGCTCTCTGCTCAGGGGTTTATATGGTCTCAGGAGGTTGTTTTGCCGAACTTCTTAGGGCATGGGTCTTTGTCAGTTACAGCCAGCGATCCAATGAAGACTCAGGCCCTGGAAACTGACATGACATTGGTCAGTCAGAAGTTCAGGAGGAGGAGACAGCAAGGTGCCATCCATGAAATGGCCTAGCCAGAAGAGCAGGAGGAGGAGACAGCAAGGAGTCAGTGTCTCCCCCCAGCAGGTGTCCAGCCCTTCCAGCAAGCTGGTTCTTCCATCTGCCACAGCATCAGTACCGCCAGGGCCAAGGCGGCAGGTCATAGGGCCGCCTTGTCCTGCATCATGGGGTTGCCTCAGGTGCTTTTCTGTGGTATTTCCTCATTTTCCCCCTCTTAGTATATGAATTATAAGCTATGGAGGTTCAGAAGCATTGGTTACCAAGCATGTTTTTATTTATTTATTTATTTATTTTTTGAGCCACCAGGCCCAGCCACCAAACGTGTTTACTCTAGCGATTCCTGTTATATAAAGTGATAACACACACTAAAAGAAAAGTTGATTCTATAATATAAAAACAAGTTCAACGCTGTGTAAAGTTATTCTGTGGGGTTTTCTTTTTCTTTTGTTTGAGACAGAGTCTCCTTCTGTCACCTTGGGTAGAGTGCCATGGTGTTATAGCTCACAGCAACCTCTAACTCTTGAGCTCAAGCAATCTTCCTGCTTCAGCCTCCCAAGAGTCTGGGACTACAGTCTCCTGCCCCAATTCCTCACTAGTTTTTCTATTTTTAGTTGAGTTGGGGTCTCACTCTTGCTCAGGCTGGTCTTAAATCTCTGAGTGCAAGTGATTGACCAGACTCTGCCTCCTAGAGTGCTAGGATTATTGGAGTGGGCCACCACCCCAATTCTGTGTTATTTTCTCTGAAACAATTACTATCATTTTACTTGTAAGAAAAAAAATTGTAAACTACATGGAAAATGTGTAAAACTATGGAACTTAGATTAATTGGCAAATGTCTTGAATTTTGTGCTGCTTTAGTAAAAGACAAATTGAAAGAGGATGCTACAGTGTGGCTCATGGGAGAAAGAAGGTGTGCAAATCTGACCACACTTTCAGAAATGGTGGGGCATCAAATAGAGGGCAAACATGTATGCATATGATATTATTTAAGATAATACTCCTATTTATGTAGGCATCATGAATTTATGATTTTGTCAACCTAAAGGGAAGAGGCTGAGGCAAAATTAACATAAGAAGAGAGTTTATGACTTGGTGCTTCTAGCTCAGAGGCTAGGGCACCAGCCACATCCACTGGAACTGGTGGGTTCAAACCCAGCTGTAGCCTGCCAAACAATGACAACTACAACCAAAAAATAGTCAGGTGTCGTGGCAGGTGCCTGTAGTCCCAGCTACTTGGGAGGCCGAGGCAAGAGAATCCCTTAAGCCCAAGAGTTTGAGGTTGCTTCAAGCTGTGGTGCCATGGCAATCTACCTAAGACAAAAGCTTGAGACTCTTTCTCAAAAAAAAAAAAAAAAAAATAAGAGAGTTTATTTGCATCATGCATGAGGAATGCAACCCAGGAGCAGAGATTCAAATTGCCCTGAATTTATTCTCCAATTAGCAATAGTCACAAGTGGATTTTTTTTTTTTTTTGAGACAGGATCTTTCTCTGTCACCCAGTTTGGGGTGCATCACAGCTCACTGCAGCCTCAAACTCCTGCGTTCAAGTGATCCTCCTGCCTCAGTATCCCAAGTAGCTGGGACTTCAGGCACCTGCCACAAGGCCTGGCTATTTTTTTTTTTTAAGAGACAGGGTCTTTATCTTGCTCAGTCTGGTCTCAAACTCCTGAGCTCAAGTGATCCTCCTGCCTTGGGCTCCCAGAGTGGTAGGATTACAGGCATGAGCCACAACTGGCTAATTTTTCTTATTTTTTTTATACAGTGCAGATAGTGAAGTGGCAAGACCCCCATAGTCCAGGAGGTGCTTTCAAGGAATGACCTCCGAACTGCTTCTCCTTCCTAAAACAATAGTTCTTTCTCCTTGCCCCCTCTGCCAGAAGTCATGTAGCTCCTGTTTATCTTTTGCCCCAAAGCACAAAGCCTTCTCTCCCTAAAGTTAATCTTTAACCCATATACTATTACTTCCCCTCAACCTTGTAAAATGAAAACATTCGCACTTGCTTTCCCTGCTGATTTGCAACATTATTAGTATAGCAACCTAGTTTAGGTACTGTATACAGATGAAGCTAGTCACATGGTTTGGTGCTGGCCACAGCCATCAGCTGCGCCTGACCTTCCGGCCCCTTCACTTTTATTTCTTATGTGATCTTTGTCTCTTGTGGGTCTTATTTTCTCTCTCTCTTTTTTTTTTTTTTTTTTTGAGACAGAGCCTCAAGCTGTCACCCTGGATAGAGTGCTGTGGCATCACAGCTCACAGCAATCTCCAATTCCTGGGCTCAAGCAAGTCTCTTGTCTCTGCCTCCCAAATAGCTGGGACTACAGGCGCCCGCCACAACGCCCAGCCATTTTTTGGTTGCAGCCATCATCGTTGTTTGGCGGGCCCGGGCTGGATTTGAACCCACCAGCTCAGGAGTACGTGGCTGGCGCCTTAGCCAGTTGAGCCACAGGCGCTGAGCCATGTGTCTTATTTTCTCATTCCTCACTGTTCCCACTCTGGTTTGTTCACTCTTTGAGCTGGCTTGTGAAAAGTGGTACCTGGAACAGGAACCAGAGTATGGGATATTAGGTGCACACAGGTAAGGGAAGCCCCTGTGAGAAGAAAAGAGAAACTGTGCAGTTGGTAAGTAAATTAGTATTTGGGGGTACTTGTTGGGAGTAATAAATTATGGGACAGTCAGTCTCAAAGGAGTGAGAACTCTTTATTTGAATGAAGCTCAAAGAAGCAAGAACTCTTTATTCTAATGTTTAAGTCTATGTTAAAAACCCATGGCTGTCATATTCATGTTACCCAGTTAGAGTAGTTTCTTCACTTTAAGAAATTTGTCCTTGGACTCTGTGCCCATAGCACAGTGGTTAAGGCACCAACCACATGCACCAAGGCTCACAGGTCTGAACCTGCCCCGGCCAGCTAAGCAATCACAACTGCAACAACAACAACAACAGAAAATAGACAGGAACCTGTAGTCCCAGCTACGTGGGAAGCTAAGGCAAGAGAATTGCTCAAACCCAAGCGTTTGAGTTGCTGTAAGCTGTGACGCCAGGGCACTCTACCACGGGTAACATGGTGAGACTCTGACGGGCAACATGGTGAGACTCTGTCTCAATTAAAAAAAAAAAAGAAGGGCTCGGCGCCTGTGGCTCAGCGGGCTAAAGTGCCAGCCACATACACCTGAGCTGGTGGGTTCAAATCCAGCCCGGGCCCGCCAAACAACAATGACGGCTGCAACCAAAAAATGGCCAGGCGTTGTGGCGGGCACCTGCAGTCCCAGCTACTTGGGAGGAGGAGACAAGAAACTCACTTGAGCCCAGGAATTGGAGGTTGCTGTGAGCTGTAATGCCACGGCACTCTGTCCAGGGTGACAGCTTGAGGCTCTGTCTCAAAAAAAAAGAATAAATTTGTCCTTGGTTTCCTGAGGAGGCACTGTTAATGCTGCTACCTGGGACAGAGTAGGGGAGAAATTGTGTTCTTATTATACAGCCAATGGACCTTCTAATGTTTCTATTGATACTTTTGCTCTTTGGGGACTACTTAGGGACTATTTAGATCCTAATCATGAACAGATATGTCCCCCCTTTTCAGATGATAAATGTTTCTCCTTCTGGTCTGGCAGAAAGACCAAACTATGATAAAACCCTTCCCCTTGAATCTCGACAAAACTTACAAAATGAGAAACAAAAGGAGCGTTTCTCTTCTGTTTCAGATAAAGACCCTGATCCCTCTGGTCTACTAGCTATGGCTGGACTTCACTTCTCCATCCCAGCCTGCATCACTTCGCCTGGAACCTGAACCCCCCTTCTAAATTTCTATCACTACCGCCACCTCCTTTTTATTATGTTAGAGCAGACTTCCAAGTTGCCTTTGCAACTGACCTTGGAATAAGCTCGTGCACAAGGAGATTCCTTAGATGGCTTTTCTTGCTTTCCAATTATTGAAACTATTGATCAACAAGGCAATCAAGTTCGCCAGAATTAGCCTCTTTCTTTTAAAACCCTCAAAGAGCTGAAAGCAGACTTGTGTTGGCTCGGCACCTGTGGCTCAACAGGCTAAGGTGCCAGCTACGTACAGCTGAGCTGGCGGGTTCAAATCCAGCCCAGGCCCGCCAAACAATGACGGCTGCAACCAAAAAATGGCCAGTTGTGGCGGATGCCAGTAGTCCCAGCTACTTGGGAGGTGGAGGCAAGAGACTTGCTTGAGCCCAGGAATTGGAGGTTGCTGTGAGCTGTGATGCCATGGCTATCTACCCAGGGGGACAGCCTGAGGCTCTGTCTCAAAAAAAAAAAAAAAAAAAAAAAATAAAGAAATAAAAAAGGCTTGTGTACAGTATGGTTCAACTGCCCCATGCACTCTTGCCTTAGTGGATACTTTGTCTAATGAAGCTCTCTCTCCTAATGATTAGAAGTCTGTTGTTAAAGCATATCTTTCTGATAGTGGTTACTTACTGTGGAAATCAAACTGGGCTGACTGTGCTGTAGAATAAGCAGAACGTAATTAGCAACAAAATATCCCTTTCATCACAGATATTCTTTTGGGAGAAGGACCTCAAGCCCCTATGGCAGCTCAATTAAATTATCCTCCTGAAGCCCACTGACAAATTAATCAATTGGCATTACAAGCTTGGAGGAAGTTGCCTACCTCCAGCTAAAACTGAAGAATTAAGTAAGATTAGACAGGGGCCTGATGAACCTTACCAAGATTTTGTCTCTTGCATTTTATAGGCACTTAGTCACCTTGTTGTTGATGGTGAGGCATGAATGATTATTGTTAAACAACTAGCATATGAAAATACTAATTCATCTTGTCAATCTGCTCTCCCTCCATATAGGAAAAAAAAAAAAAGGAAGAGAGAGAGACCTTTCTGATTACGCTGGAAAATGTGCTGATGTAAGGCCTTCTTATATCCAAGGTCTGACTATGGCTGCAGCTTTAAAAATGCAAGCTTTGGCATCCCTCCCTCTAAATTTTGCTGTTTTAAACCATCCATTAGTCACCATAGAGAGGAGGCTACTTCCATTGTGGGCAGTTCACCCATTTTATTAAAATTGTCCAGTAGCAGCTTCTGCTGCTACCAAGCAGTCTTCAGTTAATTTTCACCATGCCTCCGCTCAAGCCCTTTGAGCTCGTGTCCCTTCTGTCATCGTGGCAAACATTGGGCTACTGAATGCAAATCTAGATTTGATGCTAATAGACATCCCATTTTGGGAAATGGACCATGGGGCCAGCCTTGGCCCTGGCAATCAATACGGCAATGTCCGTTTACCCACCACAAATTCTGCCACCCCTGTAAGCTCAAGAAGCTCCTCCACAATCTCCCAGCTGTCCAGAGCAACCAAGGACAGTGGCTGGCTTGGACTGTAGTCCCTCCGCCAGATACTTATTAATACCTGAAATGGGTCTACAAGCCATTCCTCCTGGCACATTTGGACCTCTTCCCAACAGTACAGTTGACCTTCTTTTTCCAGGAGTGATTGACTCTGACTATACAGGAGAGATTAAAGTAATGGCTCATACCACTCGGAACATTGTTACCATTTCTCCTGATATGAAAATTGCTCAGCTTCTTCTTCTTCTTTTTCGTCCCACTGATTCTGTTTTATCCTCTCACCCTAGAGGTGCTGCAGGTTTGGGTTCTTCAGATTATGCTTATTGGCTTCAACAAATTGCTCAAAATTGACCTGAAATGCAGTTATCTACCGAAGGAAAGATGTTTACAGGGCTTTTAACAGGGCTGTTACAGGGCACTGGAGTTGACATATCTGTCAGTGCTCTACAACACTGGCCCAAATCCTGGCCAACTCAAGAAGCCATGTCTGACCCTTGAGGCATTGGCCAAACTAGCTCCCCATTTCAGAGCTCTGGTTTTTTTTTTTTTTTTTTTTTACAAGCTGCAACAGATTTAGTTGCTGAACAAGTATCTTTAGGACATATAGAATCTTCCACTAGCACTTGAAATACTCCTATTTTTAGTCATTAAGAAAAAAATCAAGAAAATGGCAGCTCTTATAAGACCTAAGAGCCGTTAACAAAACTATGGAATTTATGGGACCCCTTCAACCTGGTATTCCATCTCCTATAGTTATCCTTGGGATTTTTCTTTGTTTTTGAGACAGAACCTCAAGCTGTCACCCTGGATAGAGTGCTGTGGCATCACAACTCACAGCAACCTCCAATTCCTGGGCTCAAGCAAGTCTCCTGCCTCCACCTTCCAAGTAGCTGGGACTATAGGTGCCCGCCACAATGTCCGGCCATTTTTTGGTTGCAGCCGTCATTGTTGTTTGGTGGGCCCAGGCTGAATTCAAACCCGCCAGCTCAGGAGTGTTCGTGACTGGCGCCTTAGCCCGTTGAGCCACAGGTGCTGAGCCGTTGGGATTTTTCTTTAACTGTTATAGATTTAAAAGCCTTTTTTTTTTAAACTATTTCCCTACATCCTGTGAACTATAAACGCTTTGCTTTCAGTCTGCCATCTGTTAACTTGAAAGAGTCTATTACTTGATATCACTGGAAAGTTCTTCCCCAAGGAATGGCAAATAGTGCCACCTTATGTCAAAAGTTTGTTGCTGCTGCTATTTCATCAATTTATAAAGAATTTCCTACTGCTTATATTATTGATTATATGGATGACATTTTGCTTGCCCCTCCCTGATTCTTTCATGTAGACCATTATTCTCACTCAATTATAGGACTCTCTGACTGCCTTTGGGTTATGTATAGCCCCAGATAAGATACAAAGTGTTCCCCCTTTTGCTAGTTGGGTCACCTAATTGAGAATCGTCAGATACACTCTCAAAAACTCTGAATTTGTACTGATAAGTTAACTACCCCTGAAGATTTTCAACAATTACTGGGAGATATTAATTGGCTCCATCCTTCATTGAAACTTACAACAGGAGATTTAAAACCCCTTTCTGACATTCTTACAGGACCAACTGACCCTTCCTATTCTCGTTCTTTAACAAGAAGGTCAACTGTGTTTTGCAAAGGGTACAGCTTACTCGCATTAACCCTGATTTTCCTACCTACTAATTTTTCTTACTTCTCATATACCTATTGCTTCTCATATTCCTATTGCTTTGATATGGCAACCTCTTGGCCCTTTGGAATGGGTGCTTTTGAGCACAACACCAAAATGGGTTTTAACTCCTTGTTATGACGTGATTGCCACATTGGTTCAAGAAGGCTGAAAGAATCTTTGGCAGCTTCTAGGTACTGACCCTGTGTTGATTGTTGTACCATATTCTTCTGACCAACAACAATGGCTTTGGGAAACTTCCTCATGGTAACAAACTGCATTTGCTAATTTTACTTGATGGACTGATTGCCAGTAACTCCCACATAAGATTATTCAATTTATTCTACCACTTCCTTCCTTTCCCCATCCATTATTGTTTCTCAGCCACTTCCTACAGTTTTTACTGATGGCTCTACTTCAGGTATTGCTGCTATGGTTGTTAATGATGAAGTGTTTTCTGAGAAGGTATCTTATACCTCAGCTCAGAGAGTGGAATTGTATTGGCCACTATTGAAGCAGCTCTCATTGGACATACTACCGATGAATCTCTCTTTAATAAATTTCTTCACTTACAGAGACTTGTTTGTGCACATCTAGGACAATGCTTTTTTTTTTTTTTTAAATTGAAACAGAGTCTTACTATGTCACCCTCGGTAGAGTGCCATGGCATCACAGCTCACAGCAACCTCAAACTCTTGGGCTTAAGTGATTTTCTTGCCTCAGCTTCCCAAGTAATTGGGACAACAGGCACCTACCACAATGCCCGGCTATTTTTTGTTATTGTTGTTGTTGCAGTTGTCATTGCTGTTTAGCAGGCCAGGGCCAGGTTCGAACCCACCAGCCTTGATGTATGTAGCTGGCACCCTACTCACTGAGCTATGGATGTCGAGCCCAGGACAATGCTTTTTTTTGGCACCATGGAGCTCATTTTTCCCTTTCAGCTCCATTTGCCCCTGGAAATGCCTTGGCTGACAAACAGACTCATCTTTTCTTTCTTTCACCACATTCTTCTGCAGAATTATTTCATGCCCTTCATCACCAAAATGTTGCTGTTCTTCAATGACAATTTCATATTACCTGTGAGGTGGCCTGACAAATTGTTAGAAACTCATCCTTGCTATTCTCAAAGTCTTCCTATCCCTCATTTTGGTGTAACCTCTCGTGATCTTCTACCTGGTCAGTTATGGCAAATGGATGTAACTCATATCCCTTCTTTTAGGAAGCTTTCCTTTGTTCACATTACTGTTGACACTTACTTAGGTTTCATTTTTGTTTCTGCTAGAACAGGAGAAGCTGCTAAACATGTCATAGCCCATTGTTTGCCTTTTCTGCTTTGGGTATTCCATGTCTCATCAAAACTGATAATGGTTCTGCTTATACTAGTAAGACTTTCCTTAATTTCTGTACTACCTTCTCTATCCCTCTCAAAATAGGTATTCCATATAATCCTTAAGGCCAGGGTATTGTTGAACGTGCTCACTGCCCTCTTAAACTTCAACTTGAAAAATTAAAGAATGGAGAGATATACCCTAATATAGCTCATACGTTTCTCTCTCACACTCTCTTTTTTTTTTTTTTTTTTTGAGACAGAGCCTCAAGCTGTCACCCTGGATAGAGTGCTATGGCATCACAGCTCACAGCAACCTCCAATTCCTGGGCTCAAGTGAGTCTCTTGCCTCCGCCTCCCAAGTAGCTGGGACTACAG
>CAUYON010159502.1:0-20158 GCA_963573935.1 Arctocebus calabarensis | reverse complement strand
TTTATTGCTACTCTTGGAAATATTTTGTCTTCACAATGCAATACTTTAGAAAGGAAGACAGCATTAAACAGGTGTCTGGTTTGCTTTGTACAAGAAAAGGCAATATTGGAGGAAGAAAACTTAAAACCTAGAAGAAAAAAATTGAAAGAATTTTTAAAAGTACTTGTTAGAAACAAACTGCCCTTGCTTGGAAATTTGTTTACTTTTTAGTGAAAAGGATTTCTGCTTTTTTATTTTTTTGAAGAAACAAGAACTGAGTTCATTACATCCTAAATTTGGCAAAAATTAGCCTTTCTGTGAGCTAGAAGAGGCTAGGGGAAGATCTGTAGTAAGCAATGGTGATTTTATTTATTTTTACTCTCTGGAAAAGGAAAAAGTAAAATCATGCTTCTAAGGTTAAGATTCCCTTTTATTGCACCTAGAATAGTGCTGTGCACAGAGTGGGTGCTTGAGTTGTTGTTTTAAAAAAAAATGTAAACTAAATTTTGTGCTTATCTTCAAGACTGGCTTAAGTATAAAATTGTTTTTTAAAACATTTAAAAAATTAAAGGATTTGTTTTATATTATGACAGTAGTGAAAATATTGCTCATAATGAATACTTCTTATATCTGCTAAGTCTTTGAACACACAGTAGCTAGATATTCATGCTTTATTTCATGAGTGTTTCACTCAGGCTCCAAAGTCCTAACACAATTACAGCTGACTCACCCTCCAGATTCTAATAAAAAGTTGGAATTATTGTTACAGGACCTGCTGTGACACTAAAGCATTTCTCTCGAGTTAATAAATTAGGGGTATATGGGTATTTATGCACAATTTTAGTTGGCCTAAGGCAGAGTTGCATGGGCCTCCTAAATAATTAGGCTTGCAGGTACTATTACTATATCTTCATAGGTATATAAGGAAGAATGCTTAGTAATTGGAGGCTTTTACTATTTTTAAAGAAACTATTTCAGCAACACATCTAGAAAAATAGTACATACAGTGAGAAGTAAAATTAGCTCACTCATAAATAAGTCTCCCCTAAGTAAACTAAGGAAGAGCATGATTTTCTCTGTACCATTTGTTGACAGTGGTTCTTTGGTTTTATGAAATACCCAGTACCCTGAATGACTGGGTTTTGTTGTTTTGGGGGATTTTTTTGTTTGTTTACTTAAGAAACGAGGTCTCACTGTTGCCCAGGCTGGAGTGCAGTGGTGCAGTCATAGCTCACTGCAGTCTCAGATTCCTGGGGTCAAGCAATCTCCTGATCATCCCCCTGAGTAGCTGAAACTAAAAGTATACAGTATCATTCCTCGCTAATTTTTAAAAATTAATTAAAAAAAATTTTTGTTTAGAGATGGGATCTCACTATGTTGCCTAGGTTGGTCCTGAATTCCTTACCTCAATCGATCCTCTCACTTCAGCCTCCCAAGTTATTCAGATTCCAAGTGTAAACCATCATACCCAGCTTGAATGACTGAAAAAACTCCTTTGAACCATTAGCAAATCGCAGATGTTTTTGTTGATAACCTGCATTCTTATGAGGCATTCAATCAGCAAATACAATACTCGTGGCACTTACTATGTATTATGCCAACTTTAGTGTTCTTCCCACATTCAGTGCATCCTTTTTTGTGTTCAAGTGAGTGCATTGTTTAGAAATCACAGTTGTATATCCAAGGTCTGTTAAAAAACAAAAAAGTAAGTGCTGACATCTGACCCCTAGCCCCAGTTAGCAAGTAATAAGAGGTGCTCTCATTTTGCTGGGATGGAGTACTGCCTTTCATCTTATTTTTTTGGTGTTTATAAGTGCTTTTATTTTATGTATTTATTTTTGTTTTAATAGATTTTTCTTGCTGTACTACTCAGAGTCATTGACATGGTAAGGAACAGCCCCTATAAGACTACCATGGCTAATCTTCTTCCAGTGGTTTTGTTACAGGTTGTGAATGTTCCTAAAGTTATTATGTTCTACTGATTTTGCAGAAAACTTTTATAGGAAAGCAAATTGACAACGCACAGACATGGTACTATAAGCTGGAACTAGTGACCTTAGAGGTTCATTATATTCTGTTCTTTCTTGTAGTACTCCTATTGTAAGAAAATTTTATTTGTAGATGCCACTTTTCGAGTGCCCAATTCTCAGGATATGCAGAGAACAAGACAGATGATGTTCTTCCTTTTCCAGATTTTTACCTAGGAAAAGCAGATAATGAACATAAATATGATTTTGGTAAGTGCTATGGTAGAAAAATAATTTAGTGGCATTAGAGTAACTGAAGATGTCATGGTTAGCCAGATGGCTCTAAACAGTACATTTGAATTAGGATCTGAATGACAAGAAAATCCAGCCATGAAAAGATCCAGGCAGAAGGAACAACATTTAGAAGCCTTGGAATAAACAAACGGGCCTCCCATCTCAGCCTTTATATCCTTCTCCAACTGCTGCTGTTCGAAGAAGAGAAAGGAGGCCAGTGTAGCCAGAATGTAGTCTGGGAACAGAGTGGCACTGGGTGAGGTCTGGGAGATGCATAAAGCAGGTCCTTGTGAGCCATGGGACAAGTACAATGGGCGTTCGAGAGTTTTTCAAATAGTGAGTGACAGGATCTGATCTGTTATTTTGAAAGGTTATGTCCATTCTTATGAAGATTGGATTCTAGGAAGACAAAGGTGGAGGTAATGAGGCTCTTTAAGAAGATGTTGCATAGTCCAGAAAAGAAAAGGTAATGGTTTTAACCAATTTGGTTAGTGGGGAATGTAGAAAGAAGAGGAGATTAGAGATAACATCGTGAAGGTGCACCGGGACCTCGATCCACGGGATTTTGGCAGAGGGGTGAAGGAGGAGAGAGGGGTCCTGACTGGTTGGTCAACTGATTGTGTAAGTGCAGATTTTGAAATAATATATGAGAGTTTGCTGCTTGAGGAAGAGGTCTCATTAAACATGCAAATGTAGGAGTATAACATCAACTGATATTAAAACTCTCGCAGTGAATGAACTTGCCTAGGAGAGTTTATAGATGGAGTGGAGGTCATGGCGCTGTGTCCTGAGCACTCCATTTACTTTTCATCTATTGAAGGAAGAAGAGATAACAAAACAAAGACTGAGAAGAAGCCTTTGTAGTTTGTAAAAGCAACAACAAAAACAGTAAAAATTAGATGTTGGAAGAGCCCAGGGAAGAAAGCGTTTCAAAATGGAGAGAGGAGCCTTAATGGGATCTGGCAATATGGAGATGACTGACAAAAAGTATGGTGATCGCAGCAAGTTGAAGTTTGGGTACAGGTATGGAAGTGAAGGCCCTACTGTGTTCAGCATTGTTGAAAAGTTTTGCTCTGAAGGGAAATGGAGCTATAATGAGGGATCAAAGGTTTTGCAGGGGCATGAGGGTACAGGGAAGAGATTGTGTTTATTTTCCAGATGAAGGCACAGTAATAGAAAATGTTTCATAGGCTAATGGAAATGATCCATTAGAGGGAGAGAAATCATTTGGGGGTTTGGGGCACTCTTATTTGGTCCACAGGCATGAAACCCTTTCCTTTCTGGCCCCTAGTCTCTTTGATTGTGGTGAAGGAGGTGTTATCATTGGGGTAAAAATGTAAGGGTCAAGTTGGGAGGTGGTACACAAAGCTTTCACCATCCCATTATGTGGAAGTCTGCCTCTCAGGGAAGTAGGCTGTCACTGTTGTAGTGTCTGCCCAGATTGCCTCCGTAGCTGCTGCTTCCCGGACCTTGGCCCTCAACATCTCCAGCCAGCCAGTGTCAGGTAGCACTTATAAAAATGAGCTGCTGTGCCTGCTTCAACTCCTAGATGCAGTCTCCATGGTGTCTCCTGCCCCGCCGACTTGCTGCTCTGTCCATGCAGGTGCTGCTGCCCGTGTGCTTTTCTTTGTATGTGCTATTCCTACTCCTGAACGCCATGCTCTTCTCCTGTGCCTGGGTGCCCACAAGGCTCTTCCCATGCCTCACTCCTCTCCTCTTTTCAGCCTTGTTCCCTGGGTTTGCATTTAACAAAGCCATGATGGGGCTTTATTTTTACCAATGAGCTATGACTTCCTTGAGGAGAAGAACTTGTGTTTTACTCAGCTCTATCTCCAGTGCTTAAATGGTGCTTTTAATGAATGGATGAGTGGAAATGTCTACACTGGCACAAGAGAACAATTAGAGAGGCTTATTAAAAAAAAAAAAAGTCTTCTATGCTTGAATAGTTAACTCTTATATAACATAAACCAATAAAACATGAAATAAAAAGACTAGTTGGGTCTACTAGAGTAGACCATGTCCCATACCCAAATTGGCACAAATCCTCCCCCACTGTCCCGCCCTATTTTGTTACTTCATTTCCCTGCTTTTTCTTTGGTCACAGGAATAATTAGCCTGATTGCACATTCTGTCTCATACTTCCGCAGACCCAACTTTATTTGGAGTTACACATGAAAATATCTCAAATCAAGTAATTCATTGACTTTTATGGAAGATTGTTTTTCAGGTATTACTCTAAAATGGATCTCATACCCACTCCATACAACAAAAAAGAGGTGATTTAACTTATGGGGCTAGAAAATAAAAATGTTGAGTTAGTAATTTGTGTCTCTACCCTCATTTTTGCCCTTAATATTTCAAAATAACATTGCACTTAATGTTTTGCGACACAACAGACATCCTGCATAAGTGTACTGACTATATGCATTGCATATAGATATAAACAGTACCAGTTGGCCTCTGTTTTCTCCTTGAACAGTGCTGTTCTTGAAGAAATTCAGGCTAACCAGGTACAGAAGGTTTAATGGGATATATCCCCTAACCCTTGAAAGACAAGATATCGTTAATACTTTTAAAAACTAACTTAAAAAAAAAAAGTAAGAATCGATGATATTTGAAATTATTCCTCTTTGAAAAAACGATATTTATTCATCCTTGGTTTATTACCTTTTAAAAACTAAAACATTTTAATATGATTGATTTATTTTTAGAGAGGTAAGTACTCCCCCAGGGAGACATCAAAATTGGGACAACACATGATTTGAAAATAAAATAACTCTTATAGAAAAAGAAACTAACTCTATGGTGTCTGAAGGTTACATTTGGAATTAGGTTTTTTGTTTTGTTTTGTTTTGTTTGCGGTTTTTTGGCCAGGGCTGGGTTTGAATCCACCACCTCTGGTATATGAGGCTGGTGCCCTACTCTTTGAGCCACAGGCACTGCCCTGGAATCTGGTTTTTTACATCTTTCTGTGCCTACTTTTTTGCCTTTGCTCCAAAAATAAGCATAGGCTGAATGATATTAGATAGGCTTGCATTGTTAGGGGTAGCATTTAGCTGCAAATGATGAAGCTCTTAACTATAATCAATTAACCAAATGCAGGTCTGTTTTTATCCTGTAACAGATCCAAAGAGAAGTCAGGACTGGTACAGTGATCCCAGGAATCATATAGTGTGTGGCATTTCCTGTCATCCATTACCAGTCTCCCTTTTTGCTGCTCTATTACCTTATCATGCTGTGGGTATTTGCAATCCCCAGAGCCAGCTCTAAATAGGAAAATGAGATAGGGTAAAGGCAAGAGGCATGAGTTAGCTGAGTTCATTTTGAGAGACTACTAACTTCCTGTAGTATATGTCTACCAACATCTTATCAGCCAGAACTGTAGCACATGAGTACTCCATTTCTTAGGCACGCCAGGAAATTAGATAAATACATTTTGTTGTTGGTTTTTTTTTGGTCTGGTTTGTTTGGCTTTTTTTTCTTTTGTTTTGAGATGGGATGTATATTGCCCAAGCTGGTCTCAAACACCTAAGCTCTTGATCTTCCTACCCCAGCCTCCTGAGCAGCTGGAACTACAGATAGAGGCCACCTTGCCTGGCTTTGTTGAGGTTTTTGAGCAGCTTTAATGAGATATAATTCACATATCACCTATTTAAAGTGTGGTATAATTCAGTTGAGTTTTAGCATATTCACAGAATTGTATAATTACCACAATTTAATTCTTTTTTTATTACCTCCAAAAGAAACTCCATACCATAGCAGTCCCTCCTAATTCCACCCCCAGACCCACACAACCACTCTTCTACTTTCTGTCTGTATAGATTTGTCTATTGTGGACCTTTCACATTAAATGGAATCATACAGTATGTGGCCTTTTCTGTCTGGCTGCTTTCGCTTAGCATAAATGTTCATGGTTCCTTCATGTTGTAGCACGTATTAGTACTTCGTTTTATTGCTGGAAAAGATTCCATTGTATGGCTGTACTGTTTGTTCATTAGTTGATGCACATTTGAGAAAATTGAGGTTTTAGTTGATCACATTCATGCCCTAAACAAAACTGGCATCTACTGGTAAGGAAGAGGGGGGGTGGCTGTTGGCAGACAACAATGTTTGCCCCTGTGCAAAAATGGACTGGAATCTGACCTTCTTCATTAATATATTTAACGTTTTAAAAGTTCTATCAGATATGAGAGGAAGTGCAGTGATTGTGAAGAATCTTACTGGCTGCAGGAAGTGTCCATTCAGCTTGGCTTTTATTTGTTTATTTTTTATTATTTTTTTTTTTTTGTATTTTTATTTTTATTTTTTTTTTTATTATTTTTCTATTAAATTATTATTAAATTCCTTTTACTGCATCAAAACACCCCCTCCCCCCCCCCACCCCCCCCCCCCCCCCCCGTTCCCTACTGTAATTCTCTGCATAATTCTGAGTTGAATACATGGCACTTTGAAAGTTTTCCAGGGGTCTTTCAGGTTACAAGAATTTGACTAACATAACGACTCTTGGAACATTTATATAGGGTCTTCTGGTCTGAGAGGTAAATTTTGTACTACTGCAGAACCTTTAAAATAGGCTGCAGTGGAAAACGTAACTGATGCTTCTGATTATTTTTGAAAACCACTGCTATCTGCAACAAAGGGGATAAAGTAAATCTCCTGCCTAAAACAAGCTTCCTAATTAGATTGAATATATGTTTGATCATTTAGTGTTTACATTGAAGTTTGCCATTTTTCCTTGTAGCCATGTTGCACAAATAGCTGTGTTAAGACTTACCCAGTCTTTGCTTGGTAACAAAATCAGTACTTCTGTAAAAATAATTTTTACCTTTGAGGTTTTTTTAAACTTTTTTTCTTCCAAGAGGACAGTTTGTGTTAGTTTTTTGAAGAGGGATGATTCCCAAGCCCTGTGGACTTTTAAATAATTTGGAGAGGTATTTAATAATAAGTATATATGTACCTGGTCTGTAAGTTTAAGTCTTATGGTTCATTCTAGTTCAGCACAAAAACAAGGAAATGGATTTAGCTTGAATCCCAAAATAGACAGTGTCCGTAGGTGTTCTGGCCTCCTTAGTGGCATTACTGTTCAACTTTTAAAATTACCACTCTGGATTTTTAGATTGCAAGAGGACCCACCTGTGGGTGTCAGCGGTGCACCATCTGAAAACAACATCATGCAGTGGAATGCTGTTATATTTGGGTGAGTTGAAAGATTTAACAAATAATTAAGTGTGTGGTGATTCTTTAAGAAAAGTGAATCTGGGCTCGGCACCTGTGCCTCAAGCGGCTAAGGTGCCAGCCACGCACACATGAGTTGGTGGGTTCGAATCCAGCCTGGGCCGGCCAAACAACAGTGACAGCTGCAACAAAAAAATGGCCAGGCGTTGTGGCAGGCGCCTATAGTCTCAGCTACTTGGGCGGTGGAGGCTGGAGACTCGCTTGAGCCCAGGAATTGGAGGTTGCTGTGAGCTGTGATGCCACAGCACTCTATCCAGGGTGGCAGCTTGAGGCTCTCTCTCAAAAAAAAAGAAAAGTGAATCTGTTTCATCTATCTAGGAAACAAAATTGAGGTAGAATGAGGGTTCTTAGGGATTGGAACTACAGATAAATTTTTAAAATTTTTTCAGTAAGAGTTTTAGGGTGTGACATGGTGGCTTACACTTGTAATCATAGCACTTTGGGAGGACAAGGCTGGAAGATCACTTGAGACCAGGAGTTTAACGCTACCAAGACAACATAACAGGACCCCATCTCTTTAAAAGCTTTTTTAAAAAATGTGCTGGGTTTGGTGGCATATACCTGTAGCCTTAGCTACTTGGAAGGCTAATGTAGCCTTTTAAGCCCAGGAGTTCAAGGCTACAGTGAGCTGTGCTCACACCACTGCACTCCAACCTGGCCAACAGAGTGAAAACCTATTTCATTTAAAAAAAAAAAAAAAAAAAAAGGTTTTGGAAGTACATGAAATTTATTGACTCTTTGGTGTAACTACATATGGGTTTATAATAAAAAATACTATTGGGTTTTACTTAAAAAATACAATTTGAAATTAAACGGAATGGAATAATAAAGGAGAAAAATTATTTTATACTAAATATACTGTGAAAATGTTTATGCTCTCATTCCATTAAAGCTGTAAAAAGGCTCGGAACCAAAAATATCGAGAACTTCCACTGTAGCAAGAATTTAAATAAAAATGTTTCACAGCCCAGTGTGAAATGTCTGAATAGAGCCATTTGAGAAAATATAAGCCATTTGAGTCTTACATTTTATATATTGCATACATGTACATGCTTTTTAATTTAAAATTTACTTATTTTTTTTCATTGTTTTTTCTGAACTCAGTCTTTTTTTTTTTCTTAATTTCTTCTGTCCATCCTTAATTCTTTTAAAACTAGAATTTGCCCTAAAAAGTAAAAGAAGTATTTTGATAAACAGAATTCTGACTTCTACAGAAGTCTATGTTTAAAGACTAATGGAAAATGAATGAAGTTCTTCCTTCTGGTAAACTGCTTCTGTTACATTCAGGCTGTTACCCTGCTCTTTAAGATCCTGAATGTGCCTTGCAAATAATATTTAAACTTTATGTTGCTGCTTAGGAAAGATGAAATTGGGATTTGGAGGCTAGGTAAACATCTGAGCAAAAGAATCTGGCTTTTTTGCTGACATTAGCTATGCTTAGCCAGTTTTGGCAAGAGTTACTGCTCTGTCACAAAGCAGGATACTTTGGTTTAGTATCTTAATTATCTTAATCTAATGGGTATTGATTTTCATCTTATTACTGTGAAATGAAAAGATAACTTTTAAGAATATATATATATATTTACCAAATGACTGCTTAGTATTTATGAACTGAATTCTTTTTGTGCTAGAATTATGGACAAGTTTTTTGTTTTGTTTCTTAAAAACCACCTTAAAAGGAAATGCTAAAAAATAGAAGTTATTCTTTGTGCTTACTTCTGTGAAAATCCAGGGCTAAGATGGTATTAAACTACAAAATGAACCCCTCTTTGTCTGTTGGAGTTTATCCTTTGCGTTATTGAACATCAGCAAAAAGCAGAATGAACAATTTGTTTTAATCAGAAATCTTCTTGTTTTCAGACCAGAAGGGACACCCTTTGAAGATGGTAAGTCATATAATCAACTATGTTTTCTATAGTAGTAAGAGGGTGCTTTTTAGTAGGAAATTGTAATATCAATAGATCTACTTGCAACCCTTTTCTATCAATAAAACTAAGGCTATTGAGAATTTGTGATTTATAAGGGACTTTCTAACCCACATCAGCTTGGTCACCTTCATAGCCAGTTCCCTCTGTTACTTTCATATTTGCCTAGAGAACTGTAAGCCTAGATGTTGAGGTCTGTGTTGAGAATAACTTACATTTAGGTGGCTTTGTAGCACAGTAAAGATAGCCCTGAAGTAAGTATCAGGAGAGTAGTAATCATGTGTTTTTATACATTGTTATTTAGGGTGTTGAACTGAAATTTTCTTTAACCTATACAGCTGCCAGTAGCTTTAAGTACTACTAGCATTAACGCTCATAAGTAGTGAGCATTCTATATAATTTTTTTGCATCTCAAGTTGGGTATTTTCACCAGGAGCCAGGAGAATGGGAAACTAGTTGTAATATATATATTTATAATTGAGCTTATTAAATTGATTTTTAACTATGCACTTAGACTATTTCTTAATTATAGCATGGATTTGTTTTAAATTATTAAGCAGTTTTGTTATAATTAGCAAAATGATTTCAGAGTTAATCCAGTAAGGATATTTGCACTGGAATACTGACTGTAGCACTATTTATAAAGAGATAATTTCAGTGCTCAGTGGGAGAAAAGCCTGTGGGTCGGTCTGTGGCCCATTAGGAACCTGCCACACAACAGGTGAGTGGCAGCTGAGCAAGGGAGCTTCATCTGTATTTATAGCCATTCTCCATTGCTCACTTCCCATTGCTCACATCACTGCTTGAGCCCCTTCTGTAAGATTCTCTACCCACCCACAAGGTTAAAATTGTCTTGCATGAAACTTGTTCCTGGTGCCAAAAAGGTTGGCAACAACTATAGAATATGAACAAGGTAGATTTGGTCATATGTCTCAGTAGACAAAAAAGTTGCAGAATGTTTATTGCAGTATCGCATTTTTACTAAATACATGGGTGTGTATGTGTGTTACAGTATTAAGTGTGATGTCGGTGATTATCTCTAGGTGGGGGTAAGGAATTGAAGGAGGTACTTAAGGACTTTAGCTTTTTTTTCTATACCAGGAGTTCATAAGTATGGTCCCTGAACCCCTGAGGATTTCTGAAACCCTTTAAGTGAATCCATGTGATCAAAACTGTTCATACTAAGACTATGTGGACAGATGCATTGATGGTACAAAAGCAGTGGTGGCTAAAACAGTACCTAAGCAATTTATCATCTTAGAACAAATCAAGACAGTGGTACCAATCTATATTGTTATTGTATTCTTTGCATTTTAAAAGATGCCAATGTTACTTAAAAATGCCTTGAAACAGTGGAGATTATTGATATTGTTAAGCCTGACCCTTCCATATACATACATCTTTTTAATAATATGTATAATGACATGGGAAGCAGGAATTAAAGCACCTCTCCTGATACCAAAGTATTATGGTGGTCATAATACTTCTGCATTTGTTTGAGTTGCAGCTTGAACTACTGCTTTTTTAACGGAACATTTTTACTTGAAAGAATGACTGACAGACAAGCTGTGGTTATTCAGGTTTGAATATATGGCAGATATATTCTCTAAAATGACCTAAGTGGGTTGTCAGGTTAAGGAAAAATGGATGAATATATTTGTTGCTGATGATAAAATGAAAGCTTCCTGATACTTAAAAGACTTTTCCTGATGAGATTAGCAGTGGGTATTACCTATTGTGGGTGACTTTTTTTTTTTTGGATAGTATATGAATATAATGGAATATGGCAACATTTGAAAAATGCATGCCAATATTTTACAAGTGAGTAATGCGTAATATTACAAAATCATGGATGGGTAAAACATTTATGCAGAGTAGGGCGGCGCCTGTGGCTCAGGGGTAGGGCACCGGCCCCATATACTGAGGGTGGCGGGTTCAAACCCAGCCCCGGCCAAACTGCAACAAAAATAGTCGGGTAGTGTGGTGGGCGCCTGTAGTCCCAGCTACTTGGGAGCCTGAGGCAAAGGAATTGCCTAAGCCCAAGAGCTGGAAGTTGCTGTGAGCTGTGACGCCATGGCACTCTACCAAGGGTGACAAAATGAGACTCTGTCTCTTAAAAAAAAAAAAAAAAATTTATATAGAGTATAACAGATTTTAATGTAATTGGGTACAAAAAGGTTGAGAAGGTTTCAGATTCTACATTGCAACAAACCACCTTTATTTTTGGCATATATCAAAAAATATCTATAGCTGGCTCAGCGCCTATGGCTCAAGTGGCTAAGGCACCAGCCACGTACACCTGAGCTGGCGGGTTCAAATCCAGCCTGGGCCCACCAAAAAACAACAAGGACGGCTGCAACCAAAAAATAGCCAGGCGTTGTGGCGGGTGCCTGTAGTCCCAGCTACTTGGGAGGCAGAGGCAGAAGAATCGCTTGAGCCCAGGAATTGGAGGTTGCTGTGAGTTGTGATGCTACAGCACTCTACCCAGGAGGACAGCTTGAGGCTCTGTCTCAAAAAAAAAAAACACTATAGTTATCTGAAAAGGCTATGAAAATACTCTATTTTTCAATAGCCTATTTGTGTGAGGCCAGATTTCCTTTATATATTCAGCCAAACAGCATATTGTAACAGATTACCCAAGTACAGAAGCAGATAAGAGAATCCAACTGTTTTCTGTTGAGTCAGTCAATAAAAAGGTACAAAAAATTGGTAAAATAGTGTTTATATTTCTCACTAACTTTTGGGGGGAGGAAATAGTTGTCATTAAATATCCTACTTAGGTTATTATGTAATGGGTTTGTAGTTATTTTTAATGAATTAATAAATACTTTAAGATTTTCTGTTATAATTTCTAACATAACAGATGTCATTAGGCTTAACCAGTGGTGCCCTAGAGGCATACTGATTTGTGAGAGCCAGTTGTTAAAATTTCAGGACTTTTTACAACCTAGTTATTAAAGAACCATTATGTTAAAATTAAATTATATAAAAACATTTTAGAAATTAGACAGTGACCGGGGGCGCAGTACCTGTAACACAGTAGTTACGGCGCCAGCCACATACACCAAGAGTGGGGGGTGCGAACCCAGCCTCAGCCAGCTAAACAAACGCAACAAAAAAAATAGCTGGGCAGCCACCTGTAGCCCCAGCTACTTGGGAGGCTGAGGCAAGAGAATCACTGAAATCCAAGAGTTTAAGGTTGCTGTGAGCTTTGACGCTACAGCACTCTACTGAGGGCAACAAAATGAGACTCTGTCTCAAAAAAAAAGAAAAAGAAAGAAAGAGACCGGGTACTGTGGCTTGCCCCTGTAATCTTTGCAGTCTGGGAGGCCCACGCGGGTAGATTGCTTGAACTCAGGAGTTCGAGACCAGCCTAAGCAAGAGCAAGTGAGACCCTGTTTCTACTAAAACAAATAGAAAAATCTAGCCAGGCATGATGGCACATGCCTATAGTCCCAGATACTCAGGAGGCTGAGGCAAGAGGATTGTTCAAGCCCAAGCGTTTGACAATGAGACTCTGTCTCAAAAAAAAAAAAAAAGAAGAAATTAGAAAGTGACAAATAGGGCAGCGCCTGTGGCTCATCGAGTAGGGCACCGACCCCATATACCAAAGGTGGTGGGTTCAAACCCGGCTCTGGCCAAACTGCAAAAGAGAAAAATAGCCGGGCCCTGTGGCGGGCGCCTATAGTCCCAGCTAAGGAGGCTAAGGCAAGAGAATCCCTAAGCCCAGGAGTTAGAGTTTGCTGTAAGCTGTGACGCCACAGCACTGTACCGAGGGCAATAAAATGAGACTCTTTGTCTACCAAAAAAAAAAAAAAAAAGAGTGACAAATACTCAGACCTCATCACTTTCTAATTATTTTGCCAAATGTTATTTATTATTTTTATTACTCTTAAGGAGGTTATTCTTTGTATCTCTATGGTAGAAATACAATAAAATGGTGTGCATCTCTTGTAGCTTCATGTTTAGGGGTCCTGAGACCAAAAAGTTTAAGGAAATTTATTTTTGCCTGAAATTTTACATTCTGTAGCTATTTTTGTAATTAAAGAAAATTAAAATACAAGCTTTAAAAACACATAACTAGGGGGCGACACCTGCGGCTCAGCAAGTACGGCGCTGGCCCCATGTACCAAGGGTGGCGGGTTCAAACCCAGCCCCGGCTGAACTTCAAAACAAAAAAATAGCCAGGTGTTGTGGCGGGAGCCTGTAGTACAAGCTACTCAGGAGGCTGAGGCAAGAGAATGTAAGCCCAGGAGTTAGAGGTTGCTGTGACCTGTGTGACGCCATGGCACCCTACCAAGGGCGATAATGTGAGACTCTATCTCTACAAAAAAAAAAAAAAATACATAACTAGGGAGGCTAAGATGGGCAGATTGCTTGAGCTCAGGCATTCAAGACCAGCCTGAGCAAGAGTGAGACCGCATCTCTAAAAATAGCCAGGTGTTGTAGCATCTAACTACTCTGGAGGCTAAGACCAGAGAATCACTTGAGCCCAGAAGTTTGAAGTTGCTGTGAGCTGTGATGTCACAGTACTTTACCAAGGGCAACATAATGAGACTCTGTCTCCAAAAAAAAAAAAAAAAAAGAATATATAACTAAGCATAAGGCTAACTTCATTATCTAAACTATGGTTCAGAGTGCCTCTGTTATATTATATTAATATACACCATATGAAATAGAAACTGCTTTTGGTTTGCTTATATCTTTGGCCTCCCCAGTCCAAATTTCCAAACAAAAAATGTAAAAAGGTAACAGTTGTATACCAATTATATGACCAATGATGATATAAATATTTTATTAAATGTGAACCTTTAATCATAGTAGACTGAAGCCAGGAGCTTAGAATTTACACTGACAAAGAGTGTTTTGTTTTGTTTTTAACTACATTAATGAAATAAGGAAAGAACCTTATAGAGACATCTGGAATGCTTTAAGGTTTTATTGATTTCATTAGAAATAAGTCCCAACTTACTGGATATATCCAAGGGGTTTTAATTAGAGGGCCTCTCCAGTCTTCAGGTGGGCCTCTTGTAAGTAAAAGGACTCTGTATAGTTTAACCCTAAAGAAGTTTATTTAGACTAACATGAAACCATTAATAGTAAAGTACAGATTTAGACTGATCAAAATGCTGTACTATGTTGGCCTATAAACAAAATTAGGCATTTATACTAAAGCTTAATAATTCTTGGTATATTTAAATGAAGGGATTGGTGTAGAGATAGCACCAAGCTTTACAAAGTAAGCATCCATGCCTCCAGTCTGGTTCTTTTGTTATGTGGTAGTCAGTCCCTCTCAGAATCCCTTGGCACTCCCCTCTAAGCTGTAATAAACTATTTAATAAACTATTTGTGGTTCCCCAAATGTGCATTTTAAATCTTGGTAGCTAGGGCTTATTTGTCTTCTTCCTAAAACATGACAGTTAACATGCTCACGAATAACACATAAATATCCTTGTTCCCCAGCTGTTTGCCAATGCTACATGTTATCAGTGTCACATAGAGGTATATTTAGTATGTTTTGTGTGCTAAACCAAATTGACATACTAACTTCTGTATATTTGTGTAAAAACCAGTAAGGGGCTGAAGATTGATTGATGAAGAGAGTAAAAAGTTGTGTTTGTTTTTACTGTAATTATTTTGGTTTGTTTTCTATCTAGGTACTTTTAAACTAGTAATAGAATTTTCTGAAGAATATCCAAATAAACCGCCAACTGTTAGGTTTTTATCCAAAATGTTTCATCCAAATGGTAAGTAGCAATTTATATTAGACTTTGCAGATGATAAGGGAGCAGGGAGATTTGTTTCCCTCTTTTTAGGTCTTGTCCCTTACTTTTCACTAATAGGGCTTACTTGTAGGTGCTCCTTCCATGTCCATATTAGCCACCTTTTTGTAGATGAAATCTCAAATTTGAGGTAAAATTGTTTTAATAACTTTTGAATTGAAAGTAATATGTAAGCCAGGCACAGGAGCATGCACCAGTAGTCCCAACTGCACAGGAGGCTGACTTCAGTGGGAGGATCACTTGAGCCCAGGAAGTTGGAGGCCAGCTTGGGCAACATAGTGAGACTTTGTTTCTAATAAATAAAGTAATGTGTATGTATTTGTAGAAATGTGAAAGATGCCTCAAAAAATGTGTTGCCTAAAATATAGCTTTTAAAAAATAGAATTTTGGCTGGGTGCAGTGGCTCACAACTATAATCCTAACACTCTGGGAGACAGAGGCATGAGTATCACTTGAGGTCAGGAGTTCGAGACCAGCCTGAGCCAAGAGCAAGACCCTATCTCTACTCAAAGTAGAAAAAATTAGCCAGGTATGATTGTACGCACCTGTAGTCTTAGCTATTCAGGAGCCTAAGGCAGAAGGATCACTGGAGCTCAGGAAATTGAGGTTGCTATGAGCTGTCATGAGGCTACTATACTATAGCCAGAATGATAGTCAGTATCTCTCTCTATTTTTCTACATAAATATATGCATACACACACATATATATGTAAAAAAATTGTTTCTGCAAATTGGGATCATGCTGTAAATGATAAAGTGGGGTAATTTTTTATATGTTGTGAACATATAAACATTTTTTCTTACAAATATTCTATTACATTAATTTTAAAGGCTCCCTTTAAAAGTGTTCTTTTATGGATTTACCATAATCCATTTAATCAGTGTCCAATTGTCAGTAGTTTTCAATTGTTTAAAATTTTAAATAGCACTTTGAACTTTATTGAAAATAAATCTTTTCAGGTGGCGCCTGTGCCTCAAGGAGTAGGGCGCTGGCCCCATATACTGGAGGTGGTGGGTTCCAACCCGGCCCCAGTCAAAAACTTCAAAAAAAAGAAATCTTCAGATACCAATGATTACTTATTTAGAATGAATTTTTTAAAGTGGAATTACTGCTTTTGGCTTGGTGCCTGTAGTTCAGTGAGTAGGGTGCCGGCCAAATACACTGCAGGTGACGGGTCTGAACCTGGCCCAGGCCTGCTAAACAACAATGACAGCTGCAACCAAAAAATAGCTGGGCATTGTGGCAGGTCCTATAGTCCTAGCTACTCAGGAAGCTGAGAGGAGAATTGCTTAAGTCCAAGAATTGGAGGTTGCTGTTAGCTGTAATGCCACGGCACTCTACCAAGAACAACATAGTGGGAATCCGTCTCGGTGGAATTACTGCTTTTAATACAAGTTTTCCATTTTTTCCTTCAGTATCTGTTACTATTCATTAAATAATGGCTGAATGACAATTTTGTAATAAATTTGGTCATCCTTGACGTCTTGCTGTTTAAATCTATTACATTTATATTCCCGGATTATAAATCACCATGTGAAAGACTACTTCTCCAAAATCTTGAAGGTCCTTTTTCTTCTTAAAAAAATGTTTGATTATTTAAAAATAGGTCTTCCTCATCAGCTAACTGACTTTTAGGAAGATCATTTCCTGATTGTGTCTCTAATACTGCAGACTGTATAATAGTTTCCTATCCAAAGGAAAGAGGTATTAGTCTGTGTCTGGAATCAAGGTGACTGTTTAGTAACAGCCTTTTATGTTTCATTACTGTGAAGTTTGCTTTTTCCTCTAGCTGTTGTTTTGGTTTTGGCTAAGATGGGTTCAATTTTATTTTCTGTTTCTTTAAGGAAATTCCCAAGTCACTTACCATTTATTGCACTGTGTAACTTTACCTGGCTCAGAGCTGGTATTGAATCAAACTAAACCATAGTAAGGGGGCCTTTAAATTAAGGTGAGAAAGACTGTAGATAAATAGGGGTACACATGTATAGACATAAGGTTACCTACTCAAGCAAATTTTAAAAAAACAATGCATTTGGTTTTCTCATCCCTTCGGATTTATAGTATTGTCTCCCTTTTCTGCTATTTAACCTTTATTTAACCTTCTAGTTTACTCTTTTAAAAATGTATTGAAATTTACATACTGTGTTTTTCACTCATTTCAATTGCATAATCCAGTGGTTTTTACTATCACAGAGTTACTGCCACCATCATTATGATCAATTTTAGAACAACAGAAAACCCCATAAATATTATAAGTAACTCCTCATTTCTCTGCTCCCCTCTCCTTCAACCCTAGGTAACCATTTATCTATTTTCTGTGTCTATATTCAAATATTTTGGGCATTTCATATAAATGGAATCTTATGTTGTCCTTTGCAACCAACTTAATTTCATATAGTAGTTTTCAGGGTTCGTCTATGTTGTAACATGTATCTTTACTTCATTTTTCTTGCTGAATAATATTCCATTTTATGGAAATACTGCATTTTGTTTATCCATTCCATCATTTGACAGACATTTGGGATCTAGTTACTTTTGGATTCTCAAAATTATTTTCTAGTTCAAAACCTTGCAATTGTTTTATATTTTTATGGTATTTACAGAGATGCTGATTTTTGCTTGGGGCATGCTAAATTTAATATTCTTTTGGGATAGGAAAATAAGCAGTTGGTTATGCTGCTTTGAAGCTGAAAATAAGCAGTTGGTTATGCTGCTTTGAAGCTGAGCGATAGAGAGCAGAGGCTAACAATCGGGAGTACTGAGCACATAAATAGTAATTGAGGTCATAGGAGTTTATAGGATTGCCCAAAGGGTATATAAAGGGTGAAAAAGAAAAGGGCCTAAGATAGAGCCCTGAGGAATGACAGACTGTAAGTGTGATTTGCTCCCTGCTCTGTGGGACAACCCTCACTTATCCCTCTTTTTATATAGACTATTCTGGCTTGCTCTATGAAGCTTTCACAGTTGGCAGTATCTGTAACACTTAGATGCATTTGCCCTTTGTCAACATAGCAATTCTACTTCTATAAATTTATCCTGAAGATAGTCTTACAAGTGGGTAAAAATTTATGTTTATTGCTTATGTTTTCACATAATCTAAGGGATGGGGGATCCTCCCAAATATTTAAGACTTAATACATGTTAATCACTTGGGGTTTTTTATTATTATGAAAGCAATATATACTCTTCACAAAAATAAACCATAAATACAAAGAAGTATAAAGAAAATTAAGATCATTAATAATCCTGCTATGTACAGATATCCACTACTTACATTTTGGCATTTAATCTTACAGTAAATGTTTTTATGACTACATATACTTTGAATGAAAATATTTATATATAATTCTTCTGCCAAAATATGTAATTATCCAATATAAATAAAAACTTGTCTTTTAGGGCAATATAGTATGGGTGTCTTTCTACCTAAATAAACAGCAGATATATAAATATCATTTCTCATGACTGTTGGTATTGGTTACATGAATGTACCTTTACTTACTTAGCCAGTTCCATATTCATGGGCCACAAGATAGTTTCTAGTCACTCCTATTAATAGTATTATAGCGCACATCTGATAAGTAAATGTTTGTGTATGTCCATGATTATTTCCTTAGAATAATTTCTAGGAGGGGAATTGCTGTGTCAATAAATAGTTTTTCAAGAGCTTTATTTAAGAATATTTAGAAATATGAAATATAAAAAAAAGAAATATGGTATATAAACAGATTGCTATGTGGTATGTGTTGAAAAAATTGATCTTTTAGCCTCCTGATGACAAGGTACTTAGTCTACTCTAATGAAATATGAAAACTAGGTAATGATTTATAAACAATAGAAGTTTATTTGGTTCATGGTTCTGGAGACTGAAAAGTCCAAGAGCATGACCATCATCTGGCAAGGGCCTTTGTGCTGTGGCATCCCATGGTGGAAAGCAGATAGGCAAGCAAAGCAAGCACACAAGACAGAGAGGAAATCAAGCTGAACTCATCTTTGTATCATGAGCCCACTCCTGATATAATGGCATTAATCCATTCATGAGAGCAGAGAGTCCTCATAATCTAATCACCTTTTAAAGGTCCACCTCTTTAGTGCTGTTAAAATGGCAATTAAATTTCAACATGAGTTTTGGAGGGGACGTTAAAACCTTAGCTGGTGAAAAATAAGAGACCTTAGTTTTAATTAAGATTTTCCTATGATACAGAAGGGTTATGACCTGACATTTGAAACTTGTGACTAAGTAACATTAGTTGTGATTTATCTTAACTGTCAGGTATGACATAGTTACTTATGTAACTAATTAGTGTTGTCTTTGCAGTGTATGCTGATGGTAGCATATGTTTAGATATCCTTCAGAATCGATGGAGTCCAACATATGATGTATCTTCTATCTTAACATCAATTCAGGTAAGTGCGTATTAGGATGTATAATTTTTCAGTATTCTGTGGGATATAATCAGAGCAATCTAAAGACCACATGAGCAAATTAACTTCCTCAGGACCCAGATAACCAATGGCAGGGATTGGATAAGAACTGATTCTCTGCTCTGCTTCTGTATTAGTGTGGCTACATAGAAACGAGTCCGCAGTCCCTTTTCTGATGATGTGTAACTTGTGTGACCTCACAGGTTAAACTTTATTGGTGCAATGATGCATACCCAGAGGTTGGGGAAAAATATTATTGCTTGTAAAAACCATAAGGACCTCGAGAAACTGCTAAGTGCAGAGAAGCGTTGAGTGTTGCGGCATCCAAGAAAATTCTATTTAAAAAAAGAAAAGGAAAAGAAAAAGTAGTGTAACTACTTGCCAAAGTAGTGTGAATTTTTTCTTTTCTTTTTTTTTTTTTTTTGAGACAGCTGTCACCCTCAGTAGAGTACCGTTGTGTCACAGCTCACAGGAACCTCAAACTCTTGGACTTAAGCAATTTTCTTGCCTCAGCCTCCCAAGTAGCTGGGACTACAGGCACCCACCACA
>CAUYON010159501.1:0-22743 GCA_963573935.1 Arctocebus calabarensis | reverse complement strand
TACTATGCAGCCTTAAAGAAAGATGGAGACTTTACCTCTTTTGTGTTTACATGAATGGAGCTGGAACATATTCTTCTTAGCAAAGTATCTCAAGAATGGAAGAAAAAGTATCCAATGTACTCAGCCCTAATATGAAGCTAATCTTTAGCTTTCATTTGAAGGCTAAAACACAATTATAGCACAAGAATACAGGGAAAAGGGAAAGGGAGGGGGAGGGAAGGTGATTGGTGGGATCACACTTACGGTGCACCTTACAAGGGTACAAGTGAAAATTACTAAATGTAGAATATAAATGTCTTCATACAGTGATTAAATGGCCGTGAAGGCTATGTTAAATAGATCAATGAAAATATTTCAGATTGTATATAAAGTCAGGACATTGTGCCCCATGATTGCACCAATGTACACAATTATGATTTAATAAAAATTAAAAAAAAAAAAACAGACATGCAGATTGATGGAATATAATAGAGAACCCACAGATAAATCCACATATTCACAGCCAATAGATTTTCAACAAAGGTGCCAAGAACATGCATTGGGGAAAGAGCATCAATAGATGGTGCTGGAGATAAAAAAAGATATCTACATACAGAAGAATGAAACCAGGCCCTTATCTATCACTATATTAAAAAAAAAACACTCAAAATGGACCAAAGACTTAAATGTAAAACCCCAACTATAAAACTACTGGAAGAAAACACAGAGGAAATGCTTCAGGACACTTCTGTAACAAAGATTTTATGAGCAAGACTTCAAAAGCACAGGCAACAAAAACCAAAAATAGATAAACGGTACTACATTAAACTAAAAAATTTCTGCACAAAAAAGGAGACAATCAATAGAATGAAGAGATGACCTGTACGCTGGCAGAAAGTATTTACAAACTTGACAAGGGACTAATGTCCAGACTTGTATAAGAAACTCAAACAATTCAACTGGAAAAAACAAAACAAAATGGAACCCTCAAATAATGTAATTAAAGTGAAAAAATAATCTGAAGGGATATTCCTCAAAAGAAGACACATAAATGGCCAAGAAATCAATGAAAAGAAAATGCTCAACCTCATTAATCATTGGGGAAATGCAAATCAAAACCATGCTGAGATAGTGTATTGTCTTACTCAGGTAGAATGGCTACTATCAAAAAAACTACAAAGAATAATAAAGGCTTGTGAGGACACGAAGACAAGGATATTCTCACACATTTTTGGTGGGAATATAGAGTAGTACAACTGTCGTGGAAAACTATGTGGTGCTTTCTTAAAAAGGTAAAAATGAAACCATCATGCAGTCCAGAAATCCCACTACTAGGTGTTTATTTAAAGGTAATGAGATCAGTGTATATCAAAGGGATACCCATTCTCATATGTTTATTAAAGCACTATTCACTATAGCTAATATGGAATCAATGTAAGTGTCCATTGACAGACAAATAGATAAGGATATTATGTTCTATATACACCATGGAATACTATTCAGACATAAAAAGAATGAGATCTTGTTTTGTGGTAATGAGAATGAGCCTGGAGAGCATTATGTTAAGCGAACTGAGTCAGGCACAGAAAGATAAATAGTGTGTGTTTTCACTCATATGTGGGACTAAAAATAAATGTGAGCTCGTGGAAGTTGAGTGGAACTGTGGATATTAGAGGCTGAGAAGGGTAGGATGCAGGAGAGGATGGGGAGAGAGGGTGGATAACAGATGCAAAATTGCAAGTAGGTAGGACTAATGAGTTCTGGTGTCCTGCAGTCCTATGTAGTGAATATGATTCATCATCTTCACATATGTATATTAGACAGACTCTCACTTTGTTGCCCCAGGCTGGAGTGCCATGGTGTGCCACAACTCACAGCAACCTCAAACTCCTGGGCTTATGCTATCCTCCTGCTTCAGCCTCCTGACTAGCTGGGACTACAGGTGCCTGCCTTAATACCTGGCTAGTTTTTCCTATTTTTAGTAGAGATAGGGTCTCACTCTTACTCAGGCTGGTCTTGAACTCCTGAGCTGAAGCAATCCACCTCCCTCAGTCTCTAGAGTGCTAGAATCACAGGTGTGAGCCACCACATCTGACCAGATTAATCATAATTTATTGCATTTTTTTTTTTTTTTCCAAGACAGAGCCTCAAGCTGTCACCCTGGATAGAGTGCCATGGCCTCACAGCTCACAGCAACCTCCAATTCCTGGGCTCAAGCGAGTCTCTTGCCTTCGCCTCCCAAGTTGCTGGGACTACAGGCGCCCGCCACAACGCCCGGCCATTTTTTTTGGTTGCAGCCGTCATTGTTGTTTGGCAGGCCCGGGCTGGATTCGAACCCGCCAGCTCAGGTGTACGTGGCTGGCGCCTTAGCCCGTTGAGCCACAGGCGCCGAGCCTATTGCATATTTTTAAAAGTCTGGAAAAGAGGGTATTGAATGTTCACAACACAAACAAATGATACATGTCCAAGGTAATGAAAATACTTATTACCGTGATTTGATCATTACACTTTATACACACATACTGAATATCACTCTGGATTCCATAAATATTTACAATTTTTTCTTTAAATATAAAGAAAATTTTATTTCTTTATATAAAGAATATTAGATAGAGAATATAAAGAATATTTTTTCTTTAAATATAAAGAAAAAAATGCTTCAAAAAGCAAAGCAAAGCAAAACACAACAAAAATAAAATAAAGTGACACACACATCCCTAATAAGGGGCTATAAGTAAACTCTTGTGAATATATCATCCGGACACGGGTCTTCATATCATTCCAACACAGAATTTGAATCTAATTGAATTGCTGAAGCAAGTAGCTAATTGAATATTTGCGATCTTAAGACTTACTGATAATGAGATTTTTAAAAACCCAATTTTATTAATTTTTCTAAAAGTTACATTTCTATGTGGGATCTTGTATCGTGTTTTGAGATATCTGGGGTATTTTTTTTCTCTTTGGGGTTCCCAAAATATGGTTGGGGAATACTGGGGGCCTAAAAAGCAGATAGTTGCAGGGAGAAATCTTGAGGGTATCTCCACCCCTCCCCATCCACATACTCGCAATCTTGGCGATGTTGCTGTGCCCAGAATGGCTACTTCTTTATTTGTGCATTTTTGATATAGTAAAAATTTGAGCTTACAGAAGAATTATGAAAGAAGACAGTACGCAGAGTTTCTAGATGCCCTTCTGCTTGTCTCCTCTTCTATTATCTCTTACATAACCACACCACATTTATCAAAACTCAGAAGTTATTCTTGGAACAATACTATGAATTGGATAATTTATTTGGATTTCATCGGTTTCTTCACCAAAGTTATTTTTCTATTTTTAGGATCCCATATTGTGTTTGGGAATGTCCTCTTTTTTTTTTTTATTATTCTAATACTATGTAAAATATACACACAGAAACTTTACAGTTCTTACTTGGGTTAGTCACAAATACTGAGTGAGAATTAATTTATAAGGTCAATTGACTTTTAGATGTATAAGGGAAACATTTCCTTATAAATTGTATGAGAATTATAGCACGAGAGTGAAGGGTACATAAGACATGGAGTAACACAGACGTGGAGAGATGTAGGGGACTGGGGATGGGACTCTTTTTCTTTCTTTTTTATTTTTTTTGCAGTTTTTGCCTGGGGCTGGGTTTGAACCCGCCACCTCTGGTATATGGGGCCTGTGCCCAACTCCTTTGAGCCACAGGCCCTGTCAGGGACTCTTTTTTTTAATATTATATTTTACAAGAGGGAGAGGAGGGGAGGGGGGAGAATGGGTGGAGGGAGAGTAAATGGTGGGACCACACCTATGGTGCATCTTACAAGGGTACATGTGAAATTTACTACGTGTAGAATATAAATATCTGAACACAATAACTAAGAAAATGTGGGTGAAGGCTATGTTAACCAGTTTGATGAAAATATTTCAAATTATATATAAAAACAGCACATTGTACTCCATGATTGCATTAATGTACACGGCTATGATTTAATTAAAAAAATTATATTTTACAGAATCGCAGAATGGAATTAAGAGAAAATGGAAAGATCATCTTGCCATCAAGCTGCATTATGCAGACAAAGGGACTGAGATTAGGAAAATTAGGTGATTTGCCTTTAAAAAAAATAAGGTTACTGTAGAACTCAGGTCTTCAACATACTGGCTGTTTCACTACACCTGAAGTTCTCAAAGTGTCATCCAGGGACCCCTGGCACCCAAGACACTTGGGGACACTATGAGGTCAAAATTACGTTGATAACAATACCAAAGCCTTGTCTGCCGTTCACTCTCATTCTTTCATGAATGTTCGATGGAGCTTTCCAGAGGTGGCATTACATGTGCAATTGCAATGGAATGAATGCAAAAGCACACATGAGGTTCCGGGGGTTACCTCTTAAGCTAGACATTAAGAGAATGGCAAAAAGTACAAAATGGCATCACTCTTCTATATTTCGTGTTTTAGCAAATATAGCTATTTAAAAATATTATTTATGTTAACACATACCATGTTCATTAATATTATATTTTTAAATATAGGGTAAGTATTAATTGCCATAATTCATATAAATAAAAGCTTTCCAGGGCTGTCAATAATTTTTAATTACCAACCCAATAAATAGAAGGGTGTAATTAGTAAGAGAATGGAAGATGGACCACATCAGCTCCCAAATTTGTTAAATTGATAGTGTTATAAAAATGTATTCTGCAGCATTCTCCTCCTCTTAAAAATAGCTTGGGCTGCTTTGGAATAATTTTTAACTCATTATATGTGATTGCAAGCTCCTTATGTGCTTTGGAATTCAGAATTTCATGCTTCCACATTCACGACTGACTTCATTTAACTTTATGAAGTTTGTGCTAAATATATAAATGCTTAAGGAGATGTGCATATCATTGGAAATGCTAAATTAAAATGATTTCAAACTAGATTTTTATTCTATCAACTTTACATAATTATCATGTATTTTTATCAGGGAGTTGCATTGTTTCCTACACATTGCTTAATTAGGTTTAAACAAGGAGCAAATGACGGAAGAATTTGCCACGAAAAAAGTTCTTCAGGTTTCATGCCATTGGATGTTTCTTCTCAGCCCGGAAGTTATTGATCGTCTACTTGCCCCCATCCCCCAACTATATATGTATTTTTTTAAATTTCCATTTTTTCAATCTCAGTTCTATAAACAGATCTATCATTCCTTAGAAACTAAGCTGTTTGGGGGTACTCGGAAGAAGCAGGAGCTGGGTATATGGAAGGGATTTTGGGGGCCTTCTGTGAACAGGAGTTCTTGAACTACTAAGATAGTTAAAGTATTATTCTTCATAATTTTTGCACGTTTTCTTTAATAAAGGGTGTCAGTGAAGCCTTCCCATGGTCAATGTCACAACTGGATGCAATGCAAAGGCTGAATAAATCCATGCAGTTTCTAGAACAATCCAAATTCTGGAGAAAGCTAAGGGAGAAGTATTCTTCGATCATGATTTTTATGGCCTTATGCTGACCTGAAACCATATTTTTGTGATTGATGGAGGTCGTGGGAAAGACTGTTCCCTTTTTCGACTCTTTTATTATTCACAAATTATTTATTTCCTTGGTTTCACTGGGCATGTTTTTATGTATTTCTTTTCTTTAGCAGTTAGTCCTGGGAAGACAAAAAGTTTGTGTTTCATACACTATACTGTAATGTATAATTACATAAACATAGAACAAAGCTAGAATGATTGTGATTTCATTTTCCCTCACAATAAAAGAATGGGTTTAATCCTTTCCTTAATTTGCATCCTTTGCTCCACCAATCCTGTTCAATAATTCATTAGCAGAGAGTAACTTAGTTGTAAACAACATACTGTTTCCCCTTGTCGGTACTTAGTAAACTTCAGCTTCTGCAATCTGTTCTCATAAAATGAATCCCATAATTCCTTTAATCATTTTAGTCACTCTGCTCTAGATCCATTCAATTAGATTACAACTTTTTGGCAAGAGAAGTACTTGAGTTGAACAATCTTCCCATATGTTGTCTCAGAAGAGTGGAAGGGGAGAGGCTTAAATCTTTTACGTTTATGGCTGAATGGCTGCAGACATTTTGACTGATGCAGCTCCCTGAATATAATAGGTATTGAACAAATGCTTGTGAATGAAAAATGTTGACTATGGACTTATTGGCAGTTTATTATTTTTCGCATCTATCTCTTAAACTCTTTGCTGACATATAGGTTCTCCTTTGGAAAAACTGATTTTAAATAACAGTAAGACTTTTAATGTTTATCATGATAATATCACAGATTTGATTATCATATGATAGGTCCAATCAAGCTTTAAAATGCTTTTTGCAAAAGCGGGCATAAGGGATATTAATTTTATTGGTTTGAAATGAAGGGCCCAGGAAAAACACTTGGATACACATTGAGAAGAGGAGATTGTGAAAGTAAGGTAAGGAAAAGAAGATGAAATAAATCAAGTTGGATATGAGGTGATGATAAAAGTGTCAGGAGAAATTTTGGGTAAATAGTGCTATAAAGAAAGGATTTGGCTCTTAATGTGTCCTAATCTGTAACCCAGCTTGGATATTTCTTTTCTTTGACATAGGGAAGCATTGAAAATTTTTCATAAAACATTTTTTTCTTAGCATAATGGCACTTATTTTGCATGTAGATCAGACATGCTGGAAAAAATTATAAAAATGGAATTAAATATCATCTCAGATGGGACTGCTAACTTATACAACCTTTTTGGAAGGAAGTATGGAGAATCCTCAAAGAACTCAGATTACACTTCCCATTTGATCCTGCAATCCCTTTACTAAGAATCTACTCAAAAGAAAAAAAATCGGCTCGGTGCCTGTGGCTCAGCGGGCTAAGGCGCCAGCCATGTAAACCTGAGCTGGCGGGTTCGAATCCAGCCTGGGCCCACCAACCAACAATGATGGCTGCAACCCAAACAAAAATGGCGGGGTGTTGTGGCGGGCACCTGTAGTCCCAGCTACTTGGGAGGCAGAGGCAGGAGACTCGCTTAAGCCCAGGAATTGGAGGTTGCTGTGAGCTGTAATGCCACGACACTCTACCCAGGGCAACAGCTTGAGGCTCTGTCTCAAAAAAAAGAAAAAGAAAAAGAAAAAAATCATTTTACCATAAGGACATCTGCACTAGATTATTTAGTGCAGTTCAATTTACAATTGCCAGATGTGAAAACAACCTAAATGCCCACTCACCCAGGAATGGATTAACAAGCTACGGTACATGTACACCAAGGAATACTATTCAGCATTACAAAAGATGGAGACTTACATCTTTAGTATTAACCTGGAAGGATGGAGGTGGAACACGTTCTTAGTAAAGCATCACAAGAATGGAGAAGCAAGAATCCAATGTACTCAATTCTAATATGAAGCCAGTAGATGATCTAATACATACTCAGATAAGAGAAAACTCAAATCAATTCAAGGTGGGGGATGTGGGAACCAGGGAGCCAGGAGCGGAGAGGAGGTAGGGGGATGGGTGTGTTCCCACGTAATGGGCAAATGTTAGGGTGTATGGCCACCTCTCGGGGGTGGGACACAAATATAAGAGGGACTTTACCTAACAAACGCAAACATTGTAACTTAATTCTTTATACCTTCAATTAACCTGAAACAATAAAAATAATAATTTTAAAAAGTAAACAAAAGAAATACTTCTGATAGCATAAAAAAATATATATATATAATCTCAGACGAGGACTGATACAAATCAGGGAGAAGTTCTGGAACAAGGTTTTGTGGGAATTAACCCCCTTTCCAGACATCCGTAGAAAAGCACCAAGAGCAAGTCTAATGCTGGGATCGAGGACCTGGCTTTTCTTCCTGGGGAGGTGAAGAGCCCATGCTGAGGATAGAGTGCTAGCTGGGAGCCAGCAGCAGAACTGGATCTGTACCCAAGATCTGGACGTAGATCAGGTTTCATGGGGCAGAAGCTTTAGAATCAGTCACGGAACCAGGGTCAAATTGATGGAAATAGACACACTTATCACTGTTCTTAGGAAATGAGATTTTTGGAATGGACTAAGAGAGTTAAGTCTGTCTGGCTAATTGGAGTTTGGGCTGGGTCTTCCTGAGGCCCAGGACACCTGGACAGAAGTGACCAGCCATGGGGACTATGCACTTATCTGTGGACAATGCTGAGCCAGGGGTGGACTGATTCAGAATACACTTCCTATCCTCCCCACCAACCAGGCTAAACTGCAGACGTGCAATTTTTTTTTTTTTTTTGAGACAGAGCCTCAAGCTGTCACCCTGGAGAGAGTGCTATGGCATCACAGCTCACAGCAACCTCCAATTCCTGGGCTCAAGCGAGTCTCTTGCCTCCATAGCTGGGATTACAGATGCCCGCCACAACGCCCAGCCATTTTTTGGTTGCAGCCATCATTGTTGTTTGGCGGGCCCAGGCTGGATTCGAACCCACCAGCTCAGGGGTACATGGCTGGTGCCTTAGCCCGTTGAGCCACAGGCGCTGAGCTGCAGACGTGCAATTTTAAACTTTTACTAGAGAAAAGAGAGCATTGTCTGTTCCTCCGCCTCTGTTAGGACTGTTTCTGGGACTCTATGGGGAAGCCTGTGGTTGATTCCGTGTTCACTGTAGACAGCTGGGATGGGCTGGGATTTGTCAGAGACTGACATTTGGAGAACTGGAAGGCTAAAGAAAACTAGCAGCAGTTACATAAGGAATAGAATTAATTTGGAGGCCTGGAGGGACCCGGAAAAGAGAATAAAAATGGGAATTTCAAATGTGTGTTATTTTAGCCATTTGTAAAAATCTGGGTCATTCATAGCTGTTTTTCTACTTGTATTTTTGTCTGTGGGCTTTGATAACACACTTGTCCAATAAGTGTTTCATCATCTGATTTTCACAATAGATTTCATTCCAGAATACAATTGTTATATAACAAAAAATAATTCAGTATGTTGGAGTAAAAAGTCAATCAACACAATTTTAAGCTTTGTATGCTCTTTGTTCGCGGGGAGTCAGGCATGAACAAGCATTTGTCATCGGACTCTTCCAGAGCATTTCTAGCACACTGTGCCTTGGGCGTGACACATCGGAGCCTGTTGTTTATCTTTTATTACCTTCCAGAGCCCTCTGGAAAGAGCCTCCATGGAATTCCTCATCTGCAGTCTTTGTTGTAGGTTGCATATAAATACGTGGTGAACGGATCTGTTGAGGATATTACAGTTTCCAAAGCTGACTTCAATAAAAGGTGTTGAGATGAATGATGAAGGGGACCCTCTTCAGGAGGTAGGAAGCTAATAATTAAAATGTTATTTACCAAAGTACTGACAGCATAGCTTTTTATTTTTCTCTGTCTACAACTTGAGTGCTAGTAAGAACAAGGACGTCATGACTATACTTGTTAAATGTTTGCTTTGGAGAAGTTTGTGAAGAAAGTTTCTACTGTACAGTACAGTGAGTTTATAAATTTAATAAAAACTAAAGAATTCAAAATTTTTATCTAGGAAAGCTCACTTAGTTTGAATCATCATTTAAATTAACTAGGTTCTGAGTCTCAGCAACAGAAGTACGCTGTAAAAATTTTTGTTCCTATTTTCATTGTTACGGAGAGAACAATCTTTGTTTTTCTTAAAGCTCTGTTCTTATACTAGTAAAAATGCTTTGAGGTTAAATGATTAAAGTTGAAAACCTGTTTTCGAATTTTGTTTGAAATGCACAGCATATTAAATAGAGATAGCCACTGATTGGGTTTAAAATCTATTAAAGTAATTGGTTATCTACAGGTAACAGGTCTTAATGTGCACGTACTCAACTTCTGTTCTTGTATTTCTGGTAGACCATTTTGAAAGACTAAAGTGTAGACTCGGAGACAAGCGGAGGTAAAGTCTGGGAGGATGTGGCTTGTCTTTACATGAAGTTAATAAAACATAATGCAAGAAGCACCCCTACAATGTGCGGAGTATGGAGTAGTGGTGTACAGAGAATAGATCTGGTTTCCGCTCTTTCATCCAGTGGGAAAGACAGCTGAAATCTAAGGAAGATTTCGCCTCTCTCTGTAACTAACGTGACAGCGTGCTAGGAGACAAGAACATTTGTACCTTCCCCAAGGGAACTGGGTAAGGTTAGGTGGAGGCTCAAGGAGGAGGAGCTGTGGCTTATCCTGTATTGTTATGTCATTGTCATAGGCATCAAATGATGCACGTGTTTGTGGAAGACAAGGAATTTAGCTGGAAGTAAATTTGTAACTATAAACGGAGGCTTAGAGAAAGACTGTCAAGGTGATTGTTATGTACAATCTAAGTTATTTGGGATTAGGATGTCTGACTATTTAACTTCTTCTTGGATTAGTTTTTACTTATTAGTCCTGAGCCTACTGCAGAACTGTGTTTTTACCCAGCTCCCACAATTTTAGGCAGGATTCCAGGTGACCCAGCTTCTGATGGACCACAGTCTCTTCCAGAGTCCAGACCAAATGTTGATTGCTCTCTCTCAGCAGAATGAGAAACCCTAACAGCAGGACTGGAAAGTACTCAATTTTCACTGCAAGACATATATTCGGTGTTTTGGAGAAAAGTCTCTTGTTTCTTGGAATAGAACATTATATGTAATAAATGAAATAAAAGTGAACTTTTGTTGGCCACTTGACTCAACTCTCCGCTGAGTCTGCATGCGCTCAGATTCCCAGCAGGAGTAGGCAGATGGGAGCAGGGATTGCGAGAGCATGGGCCCTGCCTTTTCCAGCTACCTCAGGCCTGGAAAAGGACAAGGATTGTGTTATACACCAGATGCTCTGGCAACCTGAGCAACAGCAGCGTGAAGTTTACTGCAGAAACACAGCAGCTGAACAGAAGACTTGATGAGTTTAGAAGGGCAGATTGCGTGCGTGAAGAAAATGCCACAGATGATCACTTCCTCAAGCTGAACAATTTTTTTTTTTTTCGGTCAGAATCCTCAGTTAAATGAACACTTGTGAATCTCAGCTTTGATACTTCTCTAAAGAATATTTTACTGAGGTTCTCCGTTCAAAACAATGCCATGAAGTCACGCCAAATTCTTAGCAGTGGTGAATAGAAAATAGATAAAAGCCACAGTCTTACTCTTCAAAGTAGACCCTACGGGTGTATAAAGTTGTGAAATCGAGGGAAATGGAAAAACATAATCCTAATTAAAGTCTATTTATCAAGAACCTTCTGTGTGGTGCTGAGCTGGGTGATACGCCAAGTGAGTTGGGTGAGATGTGTTCTCTGTTCTGTAAATATTTATAACTCAATACTGAGAACACTGGCACAGGTGCACGCAGGGGTCTGATGTTTCCGAATCTCAGAAGGAATGAGCGGGGAGGAACCAGAGAGTCCCCCTACTCCTCGGCCTTTGTCTGTTGGGGATACAGAGTGCAGACCCGTGGGAGGCCCTGTCCCAGGGGCTAGAGAGTGCCCTACCTCAACTGACCCTACAGTCCCTGGTTGTGACATTGATGTTTTATGTCTATGTGACTCTAGAGATTTCCTGATCTTTTTTTTTTTTTTAGTGTCAGTATGTTTTGTCTCTTAGGATTCAGAAGTTTTGCACCCACATGTCAAGGTTTATAATTTGTTTTATACTTATTTTTATTTACCTCAAACCCACCTACATCCATTTAAGAAATTTTGATGTTAAAAATCAGGGTTTTACGGGTCTGAGCTATGGGCATCGAGCCCCCAAGGTTTTGGGGCTCAATGCCCATAGCTCAGTGGGTAGGGCGCCAGCCACATATGCCGAGGCAGGCGGGTTAGAACCTGGCCCAAGCCTGCTGAACAACAATGACAAAAAAACTAGCCAGGCATTGTGGCAGTGCCTGTAGCTATTTGGGAGGCTAAGGCAAGAGAATCGCTTAAGCCCAAGAGTGAGACATTGCTGTGAGTTGTGATGGAACAGCACTCTACTGAGAGCAACATAGTGAAACTGTCTCAAAAAAAAAAATCAGGTTTTTGTTTCAAGCGCAGAGGTTAAGCTCACATTCCCTAAAATCAGAATGGCCGTGGTTTCATCTTGGCTTTGCCACTTAACAGCTGTGTAACATGGGGCAAATTATTAGACTTCTCTGCACCTTATCAGAATGGTAATAGTGCCGACATGAAGAGATTTCACAGAGATTAAGTGAGTTAATACATGTGAAAGGCTTAAAACACAGGGAGCACTTGTTAAAAAGGACTCATTCACTATATACTTCATTATGTTATACTGGCCAGTAGTAACTACCCTACGTTTTCATTTTAACAGCCATAAAGAATTTTACACATTTTCCTTTATAAGTTAGAATTTTATCTGCATATGATAATAATGATACAAATTATATATTATATACAGTTATATAAGTAAACACATATTTATCCACTTCTAGCCCATTAAGGTCTTCCTAAAACTCTATGACTAGAATTATTTTTAGTACTCTAGTTATAAGCACATTGTAATTTTTTAAAGGGTAGAATGGCTTCTATCATATTTAAATTATTCCTTTTGATGAGGTCCAGAATTTTTATCTGCAGCAGCTCATTAGCTGATAGCTTCACTAACAGTTCTATAATGTTGTTGGATCTTTTTTCACACTGTAATCCAGACCCCTTATCATAAATATATACTTTATATGCATGTATATTTAACATTTTTCTATATGTTTTTTCTTACCTTTGAAACATATTTGTTGCTTTTCTTCTTTCCCACAAAGCCTTCACAAATTACTTTTGTTCTATCTACAGAGGTGAACATACATTTAGTTGTAAAATCTTAATTTCCCTGGAAAATATGGAGATTTCTTTTTCAGGTCACGTATAAAAATATTAGGTAAAATCAGTATTAGTACTAAGTTTAGAGAATTGACCAAACTTTCTGCTTCCTTTATTATTTTAGGATTTTAGTTTTCTTTATTACTTTTTGTTTTGTTTTGTTTTGTTTTTTGAGACAGAGCCTCAAGCTGTCACCCTGGGTAGAGTGCCGTGGCATCACAGCTCACAGCAACCTCCAATTCCTGGGCTCAAACGAGTCTCCTGCCTCCGCCTCCCAAGTAGCTGGGACTATAGGAGCCTGCCACAACGCCCGGCCATTTTTTGTTTGCAGCCGTTGTTGTTGTTTGGCAGGACTGGGCTGGATTCGAACCCGTCAGCTCAGGTGTACATGGCTGGAGCCTTAGCCTGTTGAGCCACAGGCGCTGAGCCTTCTTCATTACTCTTTAGCTTCATATTATGAAAATCACCTGCTATTGGACCTTTATAAAATTATTTTTGTCCCTTCTTTGACAGTTTGGCTAGGTATACTTTACTTGTATACAATTTATATATATATTCTTTGAGACAAAGTCTCACTTATGTCACTCTCAGTAGACTGCTGTGGTGTCACAACTCACAGCAACCTCAAACTCTTGGGCTTAAGCGATTCTCTTGCTTCTGGCTCCCAAGTGGCAGAGACTAGGCACCAACCACAATGCCCGGCTATTTTTTTGTTGTAGTTGTCGTTGTTTGGCAGACCTGGGCTGGATTTGAACCCACCGGGGTATGTGGCTGCTGAACTACAGGTGCCGAGCTTCATATACAATTTTTATTTTATTTTATTTTTTTAAAATTTATTGTTGGGGATTCATTGAGGGTACAAGAAAGGGCTTACGCTGATTGCATTTGTTAGGTAAAGACCCTCTTACACTTGTGTCTTGCCCCCCAAAGTTTTAGTTTTTATTGCAGATTTTATATTGCCTCCGCCCCAGAGGCAAGTTGGTTTGTAGCTTTGTGCCCCCATTGCCTATTTGCCAACGTTGAGAATGAAGTGAGATCCACAGTTCCCCAGACTGAGCGCAGCTACATTATTTACATTCCGGCACTTCTTCCACGCAGAGGCTCTTGGTAATAATCATTGCTCCATAATTCTCAGTCCGCTATGAATGTCCCATCTGATCTTCCAAGTTGGGTCTCAATTATTTTATTGCAAAACTGTTATGAATTGGAAAATTGCAAAGTTGGTGGTAGAACTGGAAATTATTCCGGTTGACCCTGACATTTGGCTATCTAATCTCTTTACAGATGTGCTTTGGGGAGGAGAAACAACACTTTTTCAGATAGCCCATCCCATTTTGGACCCACTATATTAAGTAAAATTTTGATTCTCTGAAAATTCTCAAAAATTTATCTGGATTTTTCTTCTGGTGCTCCATTTTGGCTCATAGAACAGAGATACTATTGAGTTTTCACTTGCAATGTGAAGTTTTTCTTTATTTTTATAAAGACAATTTTCTTGCTGCCTTTTCTAGAAAATGACTGAGCATTTAATATTCTTTAAAGGGCAATATCTTTAGATTTTAATATTTTGTCACCTAAAAAGTTTGTAAGTAGCATGAAATGAAAGAAGGGTTTCAAAACACACAGATTTGGATTCTGCTACTTTCTAGGTGTGAAGTCAGGCACGTTGCTGCATCTGTCAGAGCCCTGGTTACTGCTTCAGAAAAATGGTTCTAGCAACTTCCTCAGTTATATAGCACACCTTTTTATCAGGTGTTATATTTACAATCCATGGAAAGGCATGTAATATATTTTCATTTCTTCTACAGCACCCAGATCTGTGACTGACTTAACCTAGGTATTCATGAAGTACTTGTTGAATAAATGAATATAAACACAAAGTAAAATGGTTCTAGTGAGTCACTTGTCAATAAGGGATATGAATGTACTGTACCTGCTTTTGTTGATTTCTACTTTTTATATATTTCAAACTGTGTCTTGTCTCAACCAGTGTTGACACATTACATTTTACTAGGACCATTATTAAAGAATTCTTATTAGGGGTGGCACCTGTTGCTCAGTGGGCAGGGTGCTGGCCCCATATCCCAAGGGTGGTGGGTTCAAACCCGGCCTTGGTCAGCTAAAACAGCAGTGGCAACTGCAACAAAAATAGCCGGGCACCTGTGGTCCCAGCTACTAGGGAAGCTGAGGCAATAGACTCACTTAAGCCCAGGAGTTTGAGGTTGCTGTGAGCTGTGATGCCACGGCACTCTGACAGCTTGAGACTCTGTCTCAAAATACATAAATAAATAAATAAATAAAAGAATTTATGTTAGATTATGAACTGGTACAATAATTATTTGTAGTTATATTCCGAAACAACTCCTTCTAAAAATTTACTTATCAAATTATGTAATGGCTAACTTTATCTTTTTTAAAATTCTGCTTTTTAATTTATGAGTTTCTGTGCCTTCAAATTTTTGCAATCAGGATCATTACATTTGTAACACAGAATGAAGTGTAACAAAAATGTCCAGATTTTGTCTTTAAAAAATTGAAGGACTAGTTTTTAGCATAGGTAGCTCTCTGGGCAATGCCACTCTCCGAAAATTAAATTTCCTCTCTCCTCTCCCCGTTTCCTAAATGTTGGGAAATGTTGATCTTCTCAGTCCTTCTACCTAATGGTCTCAGGGAATCTTTAGTTCCATATAAGACTAGAAACAGTTGGACTAAAGAAATTAATCACTTACTGGACCAAAAAGAAATGTTCTGAGTTTTCAAAGAAGCTCTGAATGATGCTTATTTATGGCAAAAGGTTGGTAGCCCAACAACTAAAAAGGAAAATGCTTTGCCTGGGTTCTCAGTAATATGTGAAATAGATAGGGCCTACAAACATAATTATCAGAACTAGAGAAAGTGTATGTTTTGTAAGTTTGTTTTTGTTTTGTTTTTGAGACAGTATCTCACTCCATTGCCTAGGAGTAGAGAGTGCCATGGAGTTATAAGTCACACCAATCTCAAATTCTTGGGCTTAAGAGATCCTCTTGCCTTAGCCTCCTGAGTAGCTGGGCCTCCAGGTGCCCACAACGCCTGGCTAATTTGTCTATTTTTAGTAGAGATGGGGTCTCACTCTTGCTCAGGCTGGCCTTGAACTTCTGAGCTTAGGCAATCCACCTGCCTTGGCCTCCCAGAGTGCTAGGATTATAGGTGTGGGCCACTGCACATGGCCAAGTTTGGTTATTTTTAATGTCTCTGAATTTTCTTTACTTTCTTTTATTAAAATCACATATATTGTTCCTTAGTATTTAGCAAATTCTTATAAATATCAGCATGTATTAGCTATCTTGTAGAGAAGCATGAGAAGTAATATTTTTTCCATATCTTAAAGCAGATAAGGCATGATATCGAGGATAAATATAGTGGAAAAAAACCCTAAAGAAATTCATAGGGTAAAGGGACAGAGTCATTGTAGAACAGCTTTTTACTGGCGTGAGGTTCTGTTTCTCTAAGCCCGTCTAGGGAAAACTTTGATGGAGTCTATACAGTATTTTATTCAGGAAAGCTGTTCTGAGTACAGGAACCTGATAGGCAACTATCAGGTCCGGATGAACATCCAAAGAAGTCTCATTTAGGATTCTTTATGAAGTAGAAGTCTGAGTCAAATATCCCTTCTGGTCCTGGTTGTCATTCATTCATCTACTAGAAATTATTTATTCAGTTCCTGTTTTCTGCTAGTCGATATGTGAGTCACCAGGGTACAACTATAACACACCTTCCAGGAATCTTCCAGTCCCTTCCTCAGGTTCCCGCTGTTGGCCTTTCCCAACTGCACTTCCCACTCTGTCTGTCTTGGACTCTATATCCCAAGACAGATTTTGGTCTCTTTCTTGCCAAAATCCTTCACTTATTTTTGTCATTGTCCTCGTGCGTTTGTGTCCTCACAAAACCTCAAGGCTCTGTTTTTTCACATCTCTAGCTGAGCTCTTCTGGAGGAATAATTTGCCTGTGAAGACTGGTGTCAACTACAACTTTAAAATCTCAAATTCCGCTTGGGCCTTCAATCTTTTTTTTTTTTTTTTAACTGAGTTGCCTCTTTCTCATTCTGTGCGTCAAATCATTGCCATCCTCCTTAACCCTTTCATTCTTCCATACTCCTGCAGTACTGGAGCACTTCTCACCATAAACAGAAACCTGGGAACTTTGCAACTGTCCACTTTCTCCTATAGAATGGATAAGCTAGATTGAAGGCTTAAATTCAAACTCTGTAATTTATTGGGTGAAAATCTTCCCGAGGCTCAGTTATCTCCTCCTAAAGGCACTCATTAAATGTTGACAATTCTCTTCTCCTTGGCTTCCTCCTCCTAATTTCTCCCCATCCTCATTTTTCCTCTTCCTTCTATATCTTAGTTTGTCCTGCTATCACAAATTGGTCTCGATTGAGTGGCTTAAATGACAGGCATTAATTTCTGACAGTTCTAAAGGCTTTAAGTCCAAGTTCAAGTTGCTGGCAGACTCGGTGTCAAATGAGACCCCACTTCCTGGCTTGCAGACAGCTGTCTTCTTGTATCCTGACATCGCCAGAGCAGAGAGAGGAAATGAGTTCTCTCCTGCCCTTTTCTTTAATAAGAACACTAATTCCATCATGAGGGTTCTAGTCTCAGGATCTCATCACCTTACCAGAACCCCGCCTCCCAATGCCATCCCGCCGGGGGTTTGGCTTCCATTGGGGCGGGACACAGGCATGCCATTCACAGCACTGCTCCATGTGACCTTCTAACCTCTTTCCTTTATGTGAGCATCCAAGTGTGTTAAAGTTAATCCCTCCATTTCAACTCTAGTTTTCATCCTTCCCGCTCTCTCAGGCACCTTATTCTTTATCTCTTCTCATCAATATATTTTTTATCGTTTCCTTTCACTAAGAATTGAAATGTGTGTCTTTCTTACCTAAAAGCAGCATCAACTTTTCTTGCACCTCTCCATGTTCCTCCAGTGGCCTCCCTTCTGTCTTCTCTTCATATGTTGAGCTGCTATTTCCTGCCTTCACTGGATGCTATTCCTGGTGCTTATTGGGTGTGGCTCCTGGGCTCAGCACCTTCCTCTTCAACTCACTGCTCGTAGCTCCTGCTCACACACTTCCCTGGAACTGTTCTGAACAAGGCCTCCAGGGACGTGGTCCCAAAATGCATTGGATGAGTCTTTTTTTTTTTTTAGATTAATTTGAGTGTGCATATGATTAGGTTACTTTGCATTTGTAAGGTAATGTCCGAGTTGCAGTTGAGTTCTTCACCCAGGTAATGTGCTGTGAACCCCTACATTGTACCCATTAGGTGGGAATTTATTGAACTCCAACCTCCTTCTTGAATGGAATAGTGTTTTTCTCTCGTGGGCCTGTGGTTCTTGTCCTGCTAGTTTCAAAATAGTATTGAGTACATGGGCTGGTTGCCTTTCCATTCTTCAAATGTTTTACCTAGGAGAATGTTCTCCAAATCCATCTAGAAAAATACAAAAGAGGCCAAGTCGCTGTCTTCTTTATGGCTGAATAGTATTCTGTGGTATGCAACTACCACAGTTTATTAATTCATTAATGTGTTTATGGCATTGGACAAGCCTTAACACAAGCCTTGTTTATCATTTCAGCAGCGTGATCCTTCGGTGCTTCCTTTACAGTAGGGCTTTCATTTCTTGATGTTGGTGAGACAACTCTGTCCCAGCTTTTGTTTCCACCCTTTGGTCATTTCTTCTCTGAGGTCTCTCTTGGAGTCCTGTGTTTATTCACTAACTGTGGCTGCTTCTCAGTTCTGCTTTAGCCCTCTTACTTTCTTAATCTACTCTTTCCCTCAATGAGTCCAACCACTATCCTAAAGGCTAGGTTTTCTTTCTTTCATCATGTCTTTTTTCTTTGGTCAGTGCTTGCTAGACACCTTCAGATGACACAACCTCCTTAGGTTCCACATTCCCCAAGCAGAATTCGGTATTTTCCCTCTTAGGTCTCTTATCGTTTGGGTGTCCTAGTTAGAAACCTGTCATCTTTGACCTTTCTGTCTTTGTCATTTCCTATAGCCAATCAATCACTAAACTGCGAAATCTTCCAAGTTCTCTGCAGTTTGCCAATTTCCCCCAGCCCCATTCCCATAGCAGTTATCCTAGCTCAGATCAATGTGCTCTGTATCCTTGATTACCCGAGCAAATACTGAGCTCCAAGTAGTTCCTTGGTCTATGGGATCCTGACCTAGCTGTAGTGACATTACCAGATTGAATGGTAGATCTATGTTCAGTTCTTTGCGAAAACTCCATACTATTTTCCATAGACGTTGTACTAATTTACATTCCCGCCAACAACGTATAAGCATCCCTGTTCACCCCATCTACACCAATATCTATTGTTTTTGACTTTATAATAGTGGTTATTCTGACTGAGGTGAGGTGGTATCTCGTCCTTGTGGTTTTAATTTGCATTTCTCTGATAATTACTGATGTTTTCATGTGTTTGCTGGCCATTTGCATATCCTTTTTTGAGAAATGCCTGTCCATGTCATTTGCCTGTTTCTTAATGGGGTTATTTGGCCTTTTTCTTGTTGATTGGTTTCAGTTCCTTTTATATTCTGGATATTAGTCCTTTGTTGGATGTATAATTTGTAAATATTTTTTTCCCATTCAGGAGGTAGTCTATTTAATCTCTTGATTGTTCTTTTTACTGTGCAGAAGGTTTTTAGTTTAATTAAGTCCATTTATTTATTTCTGTTCATATTGCATTTGCTTTTGGAATCTTTGCCATGGTTTTTTTTTTGCCTAGGCCAATTTCCATTAGAGTTTTTCCTAAGTTTTCTTACAGGACTTCTGTTGTTTCAGGTCTTACATTTATGTTTTTGATCCATCTCAAGTTAGTTATGTAGGAAGAGAGATAGGAATCTAGTTTCATTCTTCTGGATATGGCCATCCAATTTTCTCAGCACCATTTATTGAATAGTGTGTCGTTTCTTCAGCATATGTTTTCTCTGCTTTGTCACGGATCAGTTGGTTATAGGTACCGGGATTTATTTCTGAGCTCTCTATTCTGTACTGTTGGTCTATGTGTTTACTTTTCTACCAATACCATGTGCTTGGGTTATTATTGCCTTGTGGTGCAGTTTGAAGTTTGGTAATGTGATGCCTCTAGATCTGTTCTTTTTGCTTAGAATTGCTTTGTATATTCTTAGTTCCATATGAATTTTAGTATTATTTTTCCTAATCCATGAAGAATTACATTGGTATTTTATTTATTTATTTAGAGACAGAGCCTCAAGCTGTCACCCTGGATAGAGTGCCGTGACATCACAGCTCACAGCAACCTCCAATTCCTGGGCTCAACCGAGTCTCTTGCCTCTGCCTCCCAAGTAGCTGGGACTACAGGCGCTCACCACAACGCCCGGCTATTTTTTGTTTTGCAGCCCTCATTATTGTTTGGCGGGCCCGGGCTGGATTTGAACCCGCTGGTTCAGGTGTATGTGGCTGGCGCCTTAGCCCATTGAGCCACAGGCGCCGAGCCGACATTGGTATTTTAATTGAAATTGATTGTATCTGTAGATTGCTTTGGGTAGTATAGACATTTTTACAATATTGATTCTTCCAATTTATGAGCTTGAGGTGTTTTCCTACATATGTGTGCCATATGTGATTCCCTTCATTAGTGTTTTGTAGTTCTCCCTGTGGAAATCTTTTATCTCGTTGGTTAAGCATATTCCTAGATTTTTTTTTGGTAGCTCATTGAAAATGAGATTGAGGTTTTTTTTTTTTTTTAGAGGCAGAGTTTCACTTTGTTGCCCTTTGGTAGAGTGCTGTGGCATCACGGCTCATAGCAACTTCCAGCTCTTGGGCTGAGGTGATTCTCTTGCCTCAGCCTCCTGCAGAGCTGGGACTACAGTCACCTGCCACACGCCGAGCTATTTTTTTGTTGCAGTTTGGCCAGGGCCAGGTTCGAACCCACAACCCTCGGTATATGGGGCCAGCACCCTACTCACTGAGCCACAGGCACCTCCTTGAGATTGAGTGCTTGATGTGATTCTCAGCTTGGTCACTATTGGCATATGGCAGTGTTATTTATTTGTGTAGCTTGATTTTGTCTTCTGAGACTTTACTGAATTCATTTATAAATTTTAGGACTCTTTATAGGGTTTTCTAGGTATTAGAGCATATTGTTGGCAAATAGAGATAATTTATTTTCTTTTTTCCCATTTGGATGCTCTTATTTCTTTCTCTTTTCTGACTGCTCTGGCTGGCACCTCTAGTACTATGTTGAATAGCGGTGGCCAAAGTGGGCACCCTTGTCTTGTTCTAGTTCACAGGGGAATGCTTTCAATTTTCTCCATTTGGTATAATGTTATCTGTGGATTTGCTGTATGTGGCTTTTATTAATTCAAACTATGTTCTTTCTGTGCCTAGTTTGTTGAGAGATTTTTTTTTTTAATCATGAAATGATGCTGGATTTTGTTTTTCTGAACCTATTGAAACAATTGCATAGTTTTTGTTTTAAATTCTGTTTCTGTTGTGAATCACATTCATTAACTTGTGTATACAGAACCATTCTTGCATATATGGTATAAACCTGATCCTGATAAATTATATTTTGATGTGATGTTGGATTCTGTTTGCCAATATTTTCTCAAGTATTTCTGTTTCTATGTTCATCAAGGATATTGTTGTACAGTTTTCTATTTTTGTTGTATCTTTTCCTGCTTTTGGTAACAAGGTGATACTGACCTCACAGAATGAGTTAAGGAGGATTCTCTCTTTCTTGTTCTTCTGGAACAGTTGTGGTGGAAATGGTATCAGTTCTATTTTGAGTGTCTGGTAGAATGTGGCTGTAAATTCTACTGGTCTTGGGCTTGGGAGATTTTTTATTGCTGATTAAACCTTACCATTTGTTGTTGATCTGTTCAGTATTTCTGTTTCATCCTGCTTTAGACTTAAGGAGTTGTAAGTTTCCAGAAATTTATCTATTTCCTCTGAATGTTTTAGGTTGTGTGTATAGAGGTATTTATAGTAGTCTCAGATAATTGTTTGTAGATCTGTAGGATCAGTTGTAATGTCTTCTTTTGTCTCCTTTTTCATTTCTCTTTCTTTCTTTATAAGTTTTTTTTTTTGGCTGGGGCTGGGTTTGAATCCCCCACGTCTGGCTCTTTTGAGCCACAGGCACTGCCCTTCTTTCTTTTTTTAGATAGAGTCTCACTTTGTTGCCCTTGGTAGAGTGCTGTGGCATCATAACTCCCAGCAACCTCAAAGTCTTGGGCCCAAGTGATTCTCTTGCCTCAGCCTCCCAAGTAGCAAGGACTACTATAGCTGGGACTACAGGTGGCCACCACATCACCTGGCTATTTTTAGAGATGAGGTCTCGCTCTGGCTTAGGCTGGTCTCGAAACTGTGAGCTCAGATGATCCACCCACTTTGGCCTCCCAGAGTGCTGGGGTTACAGGTGCGAGCCACCAAGCTCAGCCTCCTTTTTCATTTCTGAGTGCGCTTATTTCAAGCTTCCCTCTCCTTTTCTTGGTTAATCTATTTAGCAGTCTACCAATTTAGTTGATCTTTTCAAAGAACCAACTCTTTCTTTTCTAGATCTTTAAAAAAAAATTATTTAGTTCTGCTCTGACATTTGTTATTTCTTATCCTCCTATTCGTTTTTTATTTGGTTTGTTCTTATTTCTCTAGCTCCTTGAGGTGTGATATTAGATTGTTAATTTGTGATATTTTTTAATGTAGGAATTGAATGCTGTATATTTTCCTCTTAACACTGTTTTTACTGAATCCCAGTGATTTTTGGCAGCTTGTGTCATTATTGTGTTATATTTTAAAGAATTTTTAAATTTCTATCTTAGGGTCATCATTGACCCAAAGATCATCTAGCAGCAGGTTAATTTCTTTCTTTTTTTTTTTTTTTTAAATTTTTGTAAGACAGAATTTATTCACAGAAAAGAAAGAAAAGAATACAGAAAACATTAAGGCATCTGTTAGAGGGAGAAAATTCTAGTGGGGAGAGAGAAGCTCTCTCCATTTCTCTCCCAGTCTT